>OX438784.1:79296-180934 GCA_949316455.1 Acleris holmiana
GGTTTTCGAAAACGAGAAATTGTAGAGGACCGCTTCAACCGCTTATGTCAATTCCATTGTAGGTATGTATCTTGCAGCATCTTGGCTAGGCGTACTAGTTCAACTAGAGTTCTACTGTTGACTCGTAATCATGCGCGAGTTAAACTTGAGGTTATATAACCCGTCTACCAATGGTCTCTTAATAGTATCTGATCTACTTAAAGTAAACTTTTGCATTTTTAGTGTACCCGTGCAGTCGCCTTTAAAGCCAGTAGCGGACGTATGAGTGCTCCTGGGCCTTCTTTAGCGTTTTTGGTAGTCACCTGTTGAGTAGCGTCTCGATGAGCACGGCCGAGTGCGGCAGCGCGTCGGCGAGCAGGTCCAGCGGCAGCTCGTCGGCCACCGGCGCCAGCGCCGCGCGCGCCAGCCGCGCCAGCAGCGCCGCCGCCTCGCGGAACTGCCGGCCCTCAGCCAGCAGCAGCACGCGCCGCAGCGCGTGTCGCGGGGACGCCGCCGTGCGCGCGCGCTCGCGCCGGATGCGCTCGCGGCTCTCGTTCATGGCGCAGCGCGCAGGCGTCAGCCCATTGCCCGCGAGCCGCTGCGAACAAATAGACAAGAGTTTAACAAAATAAACATCACGTCATCAGACGTCAGTTGGCCAACAAATTGAATGAATTGGAGTTGAGAACGCAGGTTGACCTTGGTTGAGTTTTACTGAGTTCATCATCACATCATTTACTTATTTATTTATTGATAAATACGTTTACATGACATTACAGTGTAACCAATGCGTCACTAAACTTAGACTTACATTTAAAGATTATATATACCAATAATAGGAAACAAATTATAATGTAATAGTTGAGCACCTAGCATCCATCGCCTCACAGAATCTCAAGCATTCATTACACATGCCGCCCATCGCCACGCAAACAAGTCGCACTCGGGTGTCGATGCCAGGAGCGCGTTGAGCCGAGCGCAGGCGCGGGGCTCCTGCACGACACGGTCGCGTCGTCGTGCTCTGGGGGCTATTCTCGGGACATCCGGGACAAACAGTCGCAAGAGACGCCCTACCAGTCCGGGACAGTCCGACTCGCCACGCCAGGCTCGACATGCTGTGACCATAAGTCGATAATTCCGCCTGACCTCCAAGGAGTTGTACCCAAGGGAGCCGAGAAGATACTTGGTTGGGTACATTCATTCATGTCCACCATACCGAGTCCGGTAACGGCGAATCCTGCAATAGGTCTAGTCCGGGTGATGTGCTCTAAAGTGGCTGGCAAAACCAAATTTTGCTTTGAAAGTGCGGTTACAGGGTGCACAAAAGAGTTGGCCAGCCGAGTTATAGGTGTAGTTATAGGAGGGTTTAGTTTGAGTCTTCCGTACATGGCGCTTTGCATCAAGGTCTTCAAGACGCTTTTGTGACAGATACGGGTAGAATCCGAATATTTTTTTTTAAAGAAATCTTAAAAACGCTTTCTGAACCTTTTCAAGAAGTAAGGCATACGTCGATTCGTAGGGGTTCAACACGATCGACGGAGTCTCGAGCTTACTCCTTACTTAGGCATTATAAACCGTTTTTATGGCCACTGGGTCATGAAAATGGCGGAGGTTTCGGATTACGAAACCCAGTCTTCGATCATGCTTAGACGAAATACGTTTATGCCAGGGGTTGTGGTGGAATCTCTCGTCATTTGTAATAAGTTGATCGTTAAATAAAGACGAATTCAAATTTCAATTGTTGGAGTTATGGGTTATGGGGCTCAGATATGTATCAAGAAGAAGACGGACTTCCGGCCTCACAGCACAAGTAAAGGAAAAAATCAGAAAATGGTTAATTTGTTGCCGCATCTGCAAATGATTTTATTGCTAATGCAAACTTATTTGCAGTTGGTAAACTATATGGAGGCAACAGTTTAACAACGGCAAAGTCAAGTTAGTTTCTCTGTACAATTTTGTATTCTTATAAGTTTGTACGGAACCTTGGTGCACGAGTCCGACTCGCACTTGACCGGCTCTTTTTAAAACATGAAATGTACTTTTGTTTTTTGTAGGAAGACATACTACCTATATAGAAATATTAAAAGGCTGTCTAAAAGAGATCGCTACTTAGCGGTAAGACCGCTTCTTGTATACCTATTATATAAATGTACTGTTTGGTGTTCTGTTTTTTGATGTTCAATCTAATATATAAAATTCTCGTGTCACGGTGTACGTTATTGAACTCCTCTGAAACGGCTCGACCGATTCTTATGAAATTTTGTGTGCATATCGGGTAGGTCTGAGAATCGGCCAACATCTATTTTTCATACCCCTAAGTGATGTAAAAAAAATATTGCAGCGGGCGAAGCCGCTGGCGGGTCGCTAGTAAAGAGTATTTGTATTTTATTGTAAGATAAGTAGTTTATTCAGTACGACCCGCCCTCGCTTCGCTCCGGATTAAAGTATTATACATATAAACCTTCCTCTTCAATCACTCTATCTATTAAAAAAAAACGCATCAAAATCCGTTGCGTCGTTTTAAAGATTTAAGCATACATAGGGATATAGGGACAGAAAAAGCGACTTTGTTTTATACTATGTAGTGAAGCAGGTCACACGGGCACTTTTACACATCAAAATTCTACCAGCGCTTCCAAGAGGAGACCACTACTGCTGAGAAGAAACGCCGCAGGAAACTCAACAGTTAATGTTTTTTGCAAATAAATATTGCTTATGACAATGATAGAATTTAACCTAGCATTATATTAAACAAAAAGTGGTGTTAGGACCCTGTGCAGGGTCCGCCCGGATCGCTACCACCATTTTATTCATTAACCACCCGTCAAGCAACAGTGTTCACATTGTTGTTCCGGTGTGGGGATAAGATAACCGGTGAAATTACTAGCATAGACGCATTCCATCTTAGTCCTCAGGGTTGGCAACGCATTTGAGGTCTTAGGATTATAGTCTTGAGAATACAAATGTCTATGGGTCCCAGATCCCACTTACCATCAGGTGGCCTGAGTGCTCGTGTGCCTACTCCTTGTATAAAAAAATAAATATCATGCGTAGTTAAGCAGGAAAATGTGACGAAACTTGTAATAAACACAAGACCAATAAATAAAATCATAATAGCTATTTCTACTTACCCATGACGGTGGAACAATACATTAAATAAAAAAATATATATAGTTTCGATACGTTCGCCTACAGAAACCGTGTCCCCTAGACAAGATATAATTTTACGGCTAAGCTATTACCTATACATATACGTTAGGTATCTTAGGCCAAGCATTTTCGTCTCTTAGATAATCCTCGACCCTATAGTAAGCTTTAGACATCAACGACTGCTTTGTTTGTCATTATAGCTATCGAACTATCGTATATAAGTACTTCCTGCTTCAACTAGAGTCGGTCGACAGACGTCCACAAGGACGTCACGGTCAACCGCATCTAACTCTACAAACTTTCTTTAAGCATACAAATGACCCTCATCAATAAAACATGAACTACCTTGCTCGCATCAGTTCATTAAACATATAAAAACTCAATTAATCAATCGAAAAAACTAAATTACACGTAATTGGCATTGTGCGCGTAGGTGCACCAACTTGTAGTGTTCACACTCTCGGTGTCATATCATCAACACAAACCGTAAGTATTAACTAAAAATGTGGTGCGAAAGAAGCAGTAAAAAACCTTATGTATGAGTGGATGCAATAAAAACGTTGACGCGAGTCGTTCGAGCACGCGACGCCGACGCGACCGGGCATCGATCGCCGCCGGCGCCGGCGCGGGCGCGGCGAGCTAACCGTCCCGAGCACTCCGCGAGTCGTCATCCTCGATCGAACCTGTACATGTAATGCTAATACTGTTACATTCGATTTGCAACTATGCTGCGTAATGATGATGTAGCCCATCAAATGACGATCCATGATGAGCAAAACATAGACGGAGATTACCTACTTATATGTTGTATAGGATGAATATGATGATGTTAATGAATTACCGGCTCAAAGTAGGCTGCTGTTTGATTTTTCTTTACCTTTAATTTGATAGTGTCCAATATACTTTGTCTGGTATGTCTACCAGAATGTATTTTTTAAATTTATATTTTGTTATGCTGGTTATATAAATCAGGGTTTTTTTTTTAAAAATTGCCAATTTGTCCCTTAGACAGCTTCATAGTGAAATTTGGCATAGACATTAACCCTGGGTTAACAAGTAGGCTTTTTATTCCGGAGAACTTAAAAGTTTACGAACGAATTACGGAAATAGAAATTTACGTGGCCGAAGTCGCGGGCAGAAGCCAGTAATAAATAATTTAGGGTATAACCTAAAGACAACACGGACCCAGCAAAACAAAACTTTCGATGAAATGTCTTTTTTTATGTTAAAGAGAAGGCACACTTGGACTCAGGCCACCTGATGGTAAGTGGAATCTGAGACCCATAGACATTTGAATTCTCAAGGCTACAATCCTAAGACCTCAAATGCGTTGCCAACCCTGAGAACTAAGATGGAATGCCTGTATGCTAGTAATTCAGTTAGATCTATCTTTTCAACATAAGTTCGAGGTTAGCATACTGCTAAAAGTTTCTACTTAGTGCGTTCAATTCGAGAAAAGGCAAGTCGAGGAGCCAGAACGAGTGTAGTTTCCCGATATTCTTGTTTGGGCGCAAATTTATGGCCTCGCGGAGGTCGAGAGAAATGCGAGCCGCGCGAGGGGCCCGCCCGGAGTGGTCGCTGCGTGTGCGCGTGTGTGTGGACAACTCGCAAATTTCCCCGAGCTTACACATTAAAGTAAACGAGTCGCCCGGGCGGCCGGTTTCCAATCCGGTCGGCGGTGCGCCGAACACGGCGGTGGAGCTGGTCATTTACATTTTGGACTGCGTCCATTTATCTAAACTTGTTGAACAAGGTGATATGAGGTCACGTTTGATAAAGGTCGTAAAGTTGAGCCTTATTATTGCGACCACATTTTGTGCAAAGTGCAGTTGTTTGTCTGCCGGGGACCTCGTGGCTGTGGTCTCGCACGACACACTCAAGTTACGTTACCTCAATGTCCATGTTTCCTCGCAAGGTATAATTTTCATTGCAACGTACTAAATCTATCGGGCATCGATGAGTGACATAGATTTCCTACTTTCCTGAATATTAGTCCATTTTCCGGGGAACAGCGATAAAGAAATAGGTACGCAGATAGAAACCCAGTAACAAACTAGCTTGATCTCCTGTATGATTCAAGTCTCCTCGTACTCCCAGTTTCCTCGAACGCGAACGGAAGTCGTTGACGCGCGTGGACATGTACAAGTACGAGGACTGGTTCAGGCGCGCTCCGAGTGAAATTCGGCGCTCACTCTCTCCGCGAGGAGTGGACCGGGACAGCATTCCGCGCCGCGTCCACGCACCGCGGCCTCCCATACTTGCTGTTCGCTGTGACTGTTATTTAAATACGCTGTTATTTCTTATGGCAAGAAGATGGCAAACTTACACACGGGCCACCTGATGCTAATTGGCATCTAACACCCTCAAGACCCACAAGACTTCAATCATAAGACTGTAAATGTGTGGCCAAACCTGAGGACTCAGATCGAATCTATGGATGCGCCTAAATTCACATAGATTTTCAACCTCTATTATAGGATTTCCCAAACCAAAAACTCATAAAATTTTACATCATAATGATCTCTATTCAAAAGTAGTCTCTTTTACTAACGATCTTGACTCCGGAATATTCAAATTCATTAGGTAAGTAAACATTAATAAATGTCTCTCATACTCGTACTACTATTTACTTGCATACTTATATATTTCCTGAACACAACTGTTACTTACACTATTGTTGTTATTCATAAACTTGAACATCATAAGCATTAGTGGACTGAAGTGAAGTGGTTGGCGGTCTATGGTCAGGTTGCAGCGAGTGTCCGAGATTTGTAAGGCACAAGCGACTCGGACGGGTTAGGTTAATCTTCGATGTTAGGTTTTTTTTTGTAACAGCCCGGAACATAATCTTGCTTTAAACGAGTAAAATTATTATAAAATAATAATATGGTACAATCTTTATTAAAACAGCATTATGTGTACAAATATAATCTATGTAAGTTATGTCATTACGAATCAAAATATTCTGAATACAATCTGTTAAGAACTCTGATAGTTGTGGTAACAATTTATGAACAGCAAAATTATGAGATCAATTTTTTTTAGATAGGTAGGTAATAGGAAAAACAATCGGTTAAACAATTTTATGAGAGCTAATACGAGTATCATCCATCACCGTCATTCATTTTAATGGTGGTAGGTCCTTGTGCGGGTCCGACCGGATCGCTACCACTTTATCTTTTATCGAGTGGGCCTCAAATTTCCTGGATCCCAGAGGCGAATTATAATAAACTCTCAAGTTTTTCGCTTACAGGTGTAATGTTTTATTTTTAGTGTGGGTACCAACTTCCTGGTTCAGTAAGAATTTTGCAAAGTGTCCCGATCTACTAAGCGATGTGTTAAGTCACCTCGATTTCTTTACCTGTAACTGTTAAAAAAACAGTCAAGTTCGAGTCGGACTAGCCCATCGAGGGTACCGTTCCGCCTTGGGCAGTTTTAATCATTCGGTGGTGGTTTGCACTTTTCATCACACCAAAACCGACTCCTCTATCCACGATGACATAATCATATCATCATTCATCATTTGTCATTGTTTTATATAATGCTAGGTTAAGTTCTATCATTTTCATAAGCAATATTTAAATAAATACTGACTGCTGAGTTTCTTGCGGCATTTCTTCTCAGCAGTAGTCTCCTCTTGGGAAGCGCTGGTAGATAGTGACGTGTAAAATTGCCCTCGTGCGTCCAACTTATTGAATAAAATACTTTCATATTTTTTTTGGGTTCCGTAGTCAAACTAAGAACCCTTATAGTTTCGCCATGTCCGTCCGTCCGTCCTTCCGTCCATCCGTCCGCAGCCTAGCGCAGAGACTCTAAGTACTAGAAAGCTGTAATTTGGCATGAATATGCATATTAGTCACGCCTACAAAGTGGTAGTTACAATAAAATGTTTTTTTTTTTATTGTACCTCCCCCTACACGTTGTAGCGTGGGGATTTTTATTTTTTCTCGTCTTCCCTATAGTGTGGGATGTCATAGGTCTTCCAAAAATATTATGGGTTTCTGGAAACAGTTTTTCGATTAAGTAATCCGTTTATGAAATATCAAGCTCATTTTTGTTAGACTCAAGTATCCCCCCCCTACAGGCAAAACTACTAGTACTATAAATCTGAAAAAATAAATAAATGAAAGAGCATATAACGATTTTTAAACGAAAACTATCACGACTAAGTAGACATCGTTGGTTCTTGAGCTACAGGCGATTAAAGTATTTGTACGTACTAAAATCATCGAAGACGGCAGCAATTGACTTAAATAGAAAATTACTTACATGTTGATTTTTATATTTGTAGTAGGTACTTAACGGCTTCGGAACCCTACACTGAGCATGGTTCGGCATGCTCTTGCCCGGTTTTTTATCTCTAAAACATTAAAAAACGACTTCAAATAAATGTCGGCCAAGTGCGAGTCGGACATGAAGGGTTGCGTACCATTACGCGTATGGGGACCTTTAAATTTAAATTAAATTGTTTTTTTCTAATTTGACGTTATAGCCAAAATAGTACTACCTACTCAGTTTTTGTAAATTGTATGTGTATGCATGTTACGGTTAAAGAGGGACGGCGATAAGGTTGAGCAAAGAAGCCAAAAAAACATGTTTCTTGAGACTTTTAATTAAATACATTTTACTTTTAAAATTTGCTATTATTGCGAAAATAGAAATAAGTACAAACTCTTGAAAAATTCAATACAGACAGACCGACGGACGGACTTGCGAGCAGCATCGGAGCTTTCGTGATAAAAAAAGGCTTTTTGTATGATTATTTTTGGATTTTTGTGTAAGTTGGTTACTTAAATAATTGTATAAAGTTGAGACGGACGAACGGTAACGAAGGCTTAGGAAGTAGAGGGTCTCGTTCGGCGCCCTTATGGTAATGAACCCTAAGAGATAAATCTTATCGATCATTTCATAAAAGTAGCTGTATCTGTACAGATATTTATACATCGTCAACCTTAGGTACCTAATTTGTTCAAAATAAAAATATCCTGAAAATCGTTATTGTGTGGTTCAATAACGACAAATAACATTCTGGTATTATTTTAGCTTTTATTATTTATTTACAACTAAACTTATTAATTATAGTAAAACAGGAAAGTACTCACTCAACACGCGACAACGCAACGACAACAACCGACAATCACCGTCGACGACCGACAGAGTGCGCTCGCATTGAGCTACAGGAGGCGAGTGGCGCCGATCTCCGCCGCACGCGCACCGCGGCCGCGGCGTGCCGATCTGCACTCGCGCATTCGAGACGAAAGCCATCTTGCATCAAACTGAAACACTAGGAGAACGAGAGGGACGACCATCTAGTCAGCTGGCTGCATCTGATACGGAATAGCCGCGGGCGCAGCTTCCGGACGGCTTCCGAAGTTCATTGAAAGATTTTAGACGATGGATTTAAAGTTTGCGTACATGGTAAATATTGACTGTTAATAAAATAAAAAATGAAATAAAATAAAATGAAAATGACAGGTGTTATAAATTAACATGGCAGTAGGATTTAATTAAATACACGAAGGTTTGCTCTGCCACAAGGCCTTGCAAGCGAAATCTTAATCAAACTTAAAAATAAGCTAGCTTATTGTGATCAGGGCCTCTATTCAGGTGCGTTAAAACGATATCGTGTTTGCCACGTTTAAGAATCGTTTATGTCACAGTTGCCATTATTGTAAATGACATAAGAGTTATCAAAACATTGACAATACGGAAACAGGTCAAAAACGATATCGTTATAACGCAGTTGAATAGAGGCCTAGGGCTGGAATTCTACAAGGTAATAACGATATCGTTTTTGACCTGTTTCCGTATTGTCAACGTTTTGATAACTCTTATGTCATTTACCTGAATAGAGGCCCTGGGATTTTATCAGAACTGAACGACCATTACTTTTTAATGAAGTGTTTCAGCAACATTTATTTTGTTAAAAGTAAATTACTGTAGTAAGTGGCGGGATAGTTGGAACTAATAAATATACATATACTCGTATGCGGTTCACGCGCGTTTGCTTCTCGAATTAAGACTAAAAATACTCAGCCAATGCTGATGACCAGGAAAGAAGGTATGCTCCAAGCTGGTCAATTTACCCCCACAGGTGGTACACGACATTGCGAACACTGCTGCTCGGTGGCCGATTTAGCGAGTCCTTTAAAGACCCTTCGTTTAAATACGATTGCAAGATTTATAAGGTTACTTCAGATTCTGTGCTAAATGTTTTTTTTTGCAACCTTAAAAGTAGATAATACAAAATAAGAGAAGTCAAAAGAAGAAGGGGTGGCATTTGACGTGTTCATTGATTGTAGAATGTCCGCCCACCCTGGTGGCTCGAGCCGCGTCTTGCGTTGATCACACAAATCACGCAACGCTGCTCATACATAACAAATAACACAGAAGAGGTTCGCGACAGCTTACCCAACACGGTAAAAATGTGAAGTCATGTACACTTCAAACTCGAAGACGCCCAATAGAGGTTGTGTTGTGCGCGAGCTTTCTTCGCCGCGTTGGACGCGCGGGCGCAGTTGCGCAACGCGCGCAGCCTGCGCCGAGGCCGATCTGATAAGCTGTTATAATAATTAAGTTAATGAGTGACTGACGCTGCCGCTTCCTTCCGCAAACACGCGCAATCATAATTAAATGTGGATTAAGGAATGCTCCGGACCATTTGAGAGGCGTAGTGTTGGAGATGAGTAGAGGCACCCGCATTGTGGACTTGTGGGCCAATTATCGACCAAGGGCCCGTATCATGGTATCATGGTCGCCTTTATCGTGGTAGATAAAGCATGCGTCACTCTCGCACTGTGCTTGTCAGAAAGTGACGGACGTTTTATCCACGTTTCGTCACGCCATAAACACGGCCATAATTCCGGACCACTAAGACATGGGGACCTTCAAGAGACAAGCAATTCTTCTCTCAGAGGCCGGCACTGCATCTGCGATTCCTCTGCTGGTGATGCTGGTGGTCATGCGCAGCGTCACTGCACATCGGATGATCATGATCCGCTGCTAGCTCGTTCGCCTCCACAAGCATAAAAAAGTTAATTTCTGAATTTATTGCTTTTTAAGATTTTTATAAGACTACTACTACTTTTTTTAGAACCTGTAGGTTATAGGTTAAGTTTGTTTTAGAATTATATTGAAATGTTAAACGATTTTCCTATCTTTAGTCCGAATTTTCGTTTCCCTTCTGTTTCATTTGACAATTTTTCATGTCGCCGGTTTTCATGTACGATAAATGTGATTTTTTTCATTCCTTAAGTTAGAAGCCAATTTATTTTGCAGTTTCAAGTTTTAGGAATCATGTGTGAAATGTTCACATAACAAGATGGTTGACATAGTTTACTACGCGTATATTGAACGGAAGTTACCTAACGAAGCGTGAGATGTTCGGAGTGCAAGCGGGAGGGGCGGCCGAGGGACGTCCACTTTTTGGCAGATTTATTTCTATTAGCCGAATGTTCTTTACAAAAACGAAAGTGTTCTCTCGCAGCGACTCGTTCAAGCACCGGTCCGGCTCGATGACATTCTAATCAAGAAATTAAAGCTGTTTTACAAATCGATAAGTCACACGATAGAAAGCTCGAAATGATACTCCTCTCGGCTATCGGGTATCGAATAAATCTGTCAGCGGCTCTTTGCTCATAATTTAGTTTTATTTCCTGTGCATCGATAGTTCAAAATCAACTTTCATTTGCTGGCGATAGGTATGCGAGGCGTTACGTAATGAGTGTTGGTTGATCTTGGTTGGATAAACCATTGCAATTTGGAAGTCGGCGATAGATTTATTACCCGTTATGTTCAGTGCATTCAAGTATTAAGTAGGTAGTGTTAACACTGTCAACGCGCATCGGTATTCATCAACTGTGCAGGACCTCTAATTACTTGTAATCTTTACCGTATTGTTTTTAACTCGGCCGCCATTACTGTCAACTAAATATGAGTTATCAAAACGTTGACGATACGAAACCCTTCACAGGCAATATTATTATACGTTGAAGAATAGAAATAAATCACTTGAGGGTTGCGGTATTTCGGTGTAGTGGTAGCCTACATGACATTAGAGACGAGTAAAAACAAAATAAACGCACTTAATACCACGATGCTTGTCCTCCCACAAGCATTTAATTGTAATAATTGCCAATGTCACCAAGAAATGTTTACACTCAAGTGTCCAAAACTACAAACTACAGGCGTAACTAAGTAACTACTGACAATATAAAACCGTTTTCACCGACATGATCTACACTTCGAAGGCATTTAGATGAGGCGTTTATAAGCTCTCTAGACACTTAATAGGGTGTGGTAGTCTAGGTATGGACACTCCAATAATTATCTGCAGTTTATGTTTTTCCTTTGCCCTTGTGGTTACCGCGTTAGAATAGTGCCACTCCATGTCTTCCCGTGGATGTCGTAAGCGGCAACTAACCTGGGTTCCTATATTCAAAACGTCTTGTTAAAATTTGACACATTTCGTGTGTACCAAATTCCAAATTTTAATAATTGGAATAAGGGCTTGTAATTCTGTTAGGCGATGGGCTTGCAACCTGTCACCAATAGTAGGTACACTGGAAAACATCTTAGCCTGATTGTGCAAAATGTAGTTACAGAATTACGAACAAGTCTTTTTAGAGTATTTCTGTAGCTCTGCCTACCCCACTCTGGGAATAAAGGCGTGATGTTATGTGTGTATGTATGTAATGTTTTTTCTGTCACAAATCAATCCTAGAACGACTCCAACTAATACAAATACCCTTACCCTCACCCTCCTAGAACCGAGCCGACTCTATTCTGGTCAAGATTGTTCTTGCGGTTCTTGTGCTTGTTGCTGGTGTCCACGGGTCACGGTGGTCACGTACCTTCAGGTGGTGAGGTGACCCGCGTGCTCGTTTGGCTTCTTCTTTGTATGTAAGTATAGAAAAATTTATAACAAAACGCCTTTCGCCAAAACTGTGTAATTCGAAACGAGGTCAGCTGTGTTGTACCGGCTCCTCCGGTGTCGTCATCGTTACCTTAACATCCATTCCGCAGAGCCGCAGCGCTTCCAGGGCCAACCCGGCGCACGGCAGTCTGATGCACCGCGTGGGAAACTTTCTCCACCCTCCAACACTCGCACACTCATACACACACGACCGCTCACACCGCTGCAAGCTGCGGCGCAGTCTCGCAGGTGCAACTTTATGACTGCATTCACCAGCGCGGCCGGTCACGACGGCGGGTCACTCCTTTCCATTAAGCACGTTCATCAATCGAAATGTCAGAATTGATAACCGCCATTACTGCGGGTTGCTGCGTGTCACGCGTCCCGAAACAAAAGCCACTCGCGCCGGCTCGCGCGCCGCGACGATGGGCGGCCGCCATGGGGTCAGACAATCATGACTTGCCAAGTTGCCAAGGAAATTACCTCCCCAGTTGGCTTGCGATTTCCTACCTACTGCCCGAATGGTTGGCAGGTGACGCAAGACTGTAGTATGAATTTGTAAATAGGATAGTAACTTATTATGTTTATATCCTGAAACTAAGACTTACCTACTCAAGAATTTCAAAGTTCTACTACAGCCTGAAAGTAATAAAAATACTTTTAGACTGTAGCGGGGGCAGGATGTAATCTGTAATTCTGGTCAAGAGTAGTCATCTACGCTATCGGAAACATCGCTTTCTAAACCTGTCAATCACGCGTTGAGTAACGTTCACTTGTCGCGCCGGAACAGCCTCTTAAGCGCTTCTTATTATGCAGAGCTATATCGCTTCACCCTGGCAACCACGTCCTCTGTTGCAACGTGTAAGACAGGACCAGCAAGGCCGGTCGCGCCGATGTTTTATCTCGCGCACGGGAACCGTAAAGGGTTTGTATCAAATGTAACAACTTTTTGTGTTTGCTTAACGTCAAATGTAATCAAATCAAAATATATTTTTTTTGCTATAATACGTTTAAGCATACAGGGTGTTTAAAAATGGAACAGTTCGTGGTAGGTACATTCAACCCGCTAGAGTTTAGCTTTTACTGGGTCAAATATTCATGAATGCTATGAAATAATACATCATATCTTACCAAAATCACCAAAGCTGTAGGGGCAAGTTCGTACTTCTGCCCCAATGAGCCCACGCACACATGTTTAGGTAAACAAATAATGTAAGTTGGAAAAACGGTATGTCTTGTATAGATTTTCTTTCTGTGAGCACCTTGTTCTATCCATCATATGGAACAACCGGGCAAGAGCATGTCGGGCCATGCTCAGTGTAGGGTTCCGAAGCCGTTAAGTACTACAAACATAAAAAAACTATCTCAAAAAACCACAAATATGAACTATTTTTCTATTAAAATTTATTTGGCTCTTTCTTAGATGATTTTTAGTAGGTATAAACACTTCGCATGCCTGTATCTCATGCCCCAATCAAGTCTTCCTAATCGTGATAATTTTCCTTTTAAATTTGTTATAGGTAGGTATGCGCTTTCATTAAAGATATTTTTCAGATTAATAGTCCTTGACTCTAACGAAGTTTAGCACTTTAAGCTAAATATTTCACAGACGACAAATTGTTTTCACAAACTCGTAATATTTTTGAAAGACCCATAATATAATATGTATACCTAAACACCAACGACACCCCACACCACGGGGTAGACGAGAAAAAAAAGACCATCCCCTTTTGACGTGTAGGGGAGGTACAATATTTTCTATTTCAATGTTTTTTTTAACACTGTCGTAGTGACTAATATGCATATTCATGCCAAGTAACAGCTTTCTAGTACTAAGAGTCTCTGAGCTAAGCTGTGGATGGACGGACAGACGGACGGACATGACGAAACTATAAAAGGGTTCCTAGTTACGCAAAGCGTAAGGCATAGGCTTACGCTACAGATTATATAGGATCAGATTTTGTAGCGGCAAAGAGCAAGAGCACAGATAAGGAATAGCTCCCACGCCCAGTCGCAAGGGCGGCGTCGTCCCGCCGCGGGCGCAGCGAACTTCACTTTCCCCGGCGCCGGCGCGCCTGCCATGCGCTAGCGATGCACTTTCGCTGCGCGTCCCGCTCGGCCCCACGCGCCAGGAGTAGCGTTCATACTTCAGTATAAATTTGTCCAGGTTGATGCCACCTGTGGATCCCACCCTGTGTGGAAGTTATAAACACGTGGGTGCGTCCTTGCACCAAAAAAAAGGTTTGATGCTTTAAACGACATGGTACAGCTACGGTTGAGAATAAGCGCCATGATTCTGTATGTAGATTCTGAACCTGCGTTATTTAAATACCTCACCATCAAGATTTAAGTTAAAACACTAATTAAATGTCAGTGGTTTCCTATTAGTTTTGGTTAATATAGATCGGGAGAGCTAATTTATTCTGACGTACATTATTTACCTATTTTTGTAATTTATTCCCACTAATAAAACACCTCTGATAGTTGGGCTTGTTTTTTGTTAGGAATTAGGATAGAGAGATGGTCATTTTTTTAAGTTATAAATGAAATTCTCAGTTATTTTCCATTTTCAATAAAAGATTTCTCCGTCGTACCTTCATAAAGCGAATGAAGTATTCATGTATTCGTGTTTTGTCGCCCACATAGGTATTTATAGATGATGTCCACAAAATAAGCATAGCTTTCCCCGAATAAAATACTCACGCGCACGGATTACCGTCAGCATGCAGAAAACGTCATCATCATTAATATCATGCTAGACGCCTCCCAACGGATCAGCACAACGTGGTAGGTATATGTACTCTAGACCATATATACAACGCGGCCACTCATCAAGAAAGGACACCTGAGAAATGTGTAGCGAGCTCGAGCTTCTCCTAGTACAGTATGCTGCAGGCACCACACCTGTGAGAGATACTAATCTCTCACAGGTGTGGTGCCTGCAGCATCTATACTTTTATTGAGGCTATCGTAAGCAATTTAATGAACGAAAAGTATCACACATCCATTACTGCCCTCCTACTCCATCAAAAACGCTAACAACTAATAACCAATCGTTTAATGACAAGCATAGTTCTCACGCGGCGCGGCAAGACCTGCCCGAAAAAGTCGAGCGGCTCTCGTCTCATCTCTCTCACTGTGGAGTGGTAAGTCATGCATGCGAAAGAGACAAGACATGTATCTGCAGGAGTCTGATAGCCCCGCAGAGTTCGGTGGCACGCTGTTACACTGGCATCGATGGATGATTGGTATTGTGTCAATGACCGACATCTGGCGCGGCTGCCGTGGAGCGGAGCGAGGCAAGACTCCCTGTTTCTGTAATCCAGGCCCCAGGGTGATGTACAAGTGACCGAGAAAACTTTAGACCACTCAGGAGGACTCGAGGGCTGCGGCTTACCTAACGCCTGCGCCGGTGAACCTAGCTGTGAATGTGTAAACAGTTACTTTATGAAAATAGGTATTTAGTTATAATGAATTCGGCAATATGCCCATGAATGTTATCATTAATCAGACAAGTACCTAGTGGTATTTTAAGTGAGAACTCGGTTTTTAGGGTACCGTAGTCAACAAGGAACTCTTATGGTTTCGCCATATCCGTGTGTCCGTTAGTCCGCCAGTCGGTCGGTCCGTCTGTCCGCGGATTATCTCAGAGACTCTTGGATTTCAGATGCCCTATTCCTTTCAATTGTCACTTGAGATTAAGGAATATTGCTAACGGTACCGGCTGAAAATCAGCGCTGTAAGTGTCAGATACCTGAGCATAATGCTGAGCCAGGGTTAGATTCACTACCGGGAGGACACACACACTGTGCTGTTCCTGTCATGTTGATTGTTTTCTTTTATTTACGTATTTTTGTGTCTTCTGTGTATTGAATAAAAGTCTTATTTTCTTTCTGTTCTCTCTCTCTCTCTCTCTCTCTAACCTAGCTCCGAACTTCCTACTACTCTACCTAGTACTCTGGCGGGTCAGGGTTCTATTTTGCCAATTGTACTTTGTTTCATTACCGCCGTACCTACCAATTCTATCCCTGCTAATAATTCAACATCGTCTCTACGTCCTATCAATGCGATAGACAATATTACGATATAAATATTATATTGTTTTTACTATTTCAATTCTAAGAAAGATGGCTGATGCCTGTGGGATGTGTTACGCGCGCACGCACCTGGCTGCGGGACAGGTGCGGCGCTGCGTCGGCGCGGAATGCAATAAAATGTAAATGCCGACCCTGGCCGAGACCTCTGCCTCGCGAGGGAAAGTGCCAGCCCACTCGAACATCGCCAGTATTGGATCCAAACCGTAATAAAATCTCAAACGATCGACAAATATGACTCAGCAACAGAGAAACTGTGTCACATCATTAAATATTATATGTATAAAACAAAACAAAATGTCTGAAAACAATTGGCCCGGTATTTGTACCTTGACTTATTATTTTCTATAACGGTTCAGTTACGGTCGTTTTTCTACTGATTGTTTTAATCACGCTTTTATTAGCTGTACTTGTTACCGTTTACCGTTTATGTGTTTCCCCCGTGTGGTTGCCGGGTTAGAATAGTGCCACTCCATGTCTACCCGTGGATGTCGTAAGAGGCGACTAAGGGAATAAGGGCTTGTAGTACTGTTAGGCGATGGGCTTGCAACCTGTCACTAATACACTAGTAAGTGCCGTGTTCACCAACAATTAAACGGACGATTAGCAGTTTAACGGGTGTCAGATGTATTGATTAACAGCTGATTAAGACTTAACCGTCCGATTAATTGTTGGTGAACACGGCCGTAAATCTCTTAGCCTGTTAGTGCAAAATGTGGTTACAGAAATATCAGTAAGTCTTTAGTGTTGTTGGTATTTCTGTAGCTCTGCCTACCCCACTCTGGGAATGAAGGCGTGATGTTATGTATGTATGTATGTACTTGTTACCGTGTCATCAAATCTCATTGTCATTGTCATCAATACATTGCAATTTTACACTGATATTTATGTATAATTGTCGAAGTACTTGTAACTTAAAAATTTGTTACATTATGCAATTCCAATGACATTATAATACGTCGGTACCATCGAGCTGGTGTAATGATGGAGGCGTAAGGTGGTCGTAGGAACTTATTAATGGCTGATATTTTAATATTGAGTTAGTTATCAGGCACTGGTAAACAACTAGCCTGTATGTGCAAACTGTGTTTACAAAATTATCAAAAAGTGTTTTTAGAATTGTTGGTATTTCTGTAGCTCTGCCTACCCCACTCTGGGAATGAAGGCGTGATGTTATGTATGTATTATCACGCAATTTAATTTGATTTAAACATTGTCAGCGATCCGGTGGCCTACCGAAATGCTTACAATTCTATGTGTAGTAGTAATTATATACACGGTGGAATTTAATCGGTGAACAGGAACCCATTTTTCTAATTCAGCAATCGATGGCGGTCACGTTTATGTAGTACTTAAGTGGAACCAAGTTTTTTTTTATTATAACAAATTTTTAAGTTTAAATTAAATTTTAATTAAAATTTATTGTCACCCTACTAATGGTTTAGTCTAAAAAGTTTAATACCTCTTTTCAAACTATCAGCCATAGAAACTTCAAACATAAATGAGCAATAAGCTGTCAATTTGTCATTGTCAAATTCATAACAAATTGCTTCAAATAATTTTTTGACGCCTGATCTGTCTAGTTTCCCGCCAAAGCCAGCAAGCACTTGACGTATGTACACTTACGAGTAACTTCCCTTCAATAAAAGTAGGGTGTCCATTTATTCAGTCAGTGTACATTTTACCGATGTTAATTAAGTGTGATTAATTAGATTGTGAGCTATATTGCACGAGATCTCACGTATTGGTTTCTATTTAGATTGATAATTAAGATTTTTGGATTCCTGATCATCGATTAAATTCCGCCGTGTATACAAAAAAGGTATTTATGTAAGAGAGTTACATTATAGTTAGTTATTTAAGGTTA
Source organism: Acleris holmiana (assembly GCA_949316455.1). Classification (NCBI taxonomy): domain Eukaryota; kingdom Metazoa; phylum Arthropoda; class Insecta; order Lepidoptera; family Tortricidae; genus Acleris; species Acleris holmiana. The sequence goes on from OX438784.1 coordinate 97,301, forward strand.
AATAAAAATGTATTAAATAAAAAGTGGGAGGCATGTAACTCGGAGCCGGTGTTTTAATTTTGCTAGAGTTGATAAACGATATCGGTTTGGAAAGCGATGGCAATTATAACGGCGGCCGGAAACACCATACAAGAATGTATGATGAATGCGTAATGCGAAAGGCGAGGGGCCTTCGAAGATAATGGCCATACAAAGGCCACCATGGGCAGTTTTACGGCCATGTGGAAGGATAATACGTAAAACGGTAAAAGTGAGACATGGGATCATGTTGCTTGCTCTAAGGTGTAGTGAGTCTAACGCTGGCCCATGAAGGCAGGCGAGAGTGCCAAAGTGCCGGCCTATTTGTGGATTACACTATTTCGGCAGTAAATGGCTCTATAAAACATAATGTCTAAAATGAATAAAATGCAGTGTTTTTACATACTTACATTTAATTGATTTTAGTATGTGTTTATTTTAGTAGAGACAATTTTACTTTCCTGAACTTGTTGAATATTGTAACGGTGGTCACTTCGAACACCTCCTTAAATAAATTAAAGTAGGTGAAAACAACAAACAAACATTTTTTTTCTTTTTAGACATCATGTTTCACTGAGCCATTTACTGCCTAAGAACTACACAATGATATCTAAACAGAAATAGTGTAAGTTATTTTTTTTCAAAACCATCGGGTTTTGATTCCCGACCTGAGTACAGGTTTTTTTTTAATGTATGAATGCAGTTTTTCTTCTTATTAAAATCGATGACATAGATCTTCGTATGTGTTATAATTTCAGAATTTCCCATACTGACCGATTGAAAAGAGAAATCCTGTGTTGATGTGTGCTTGAATAACTATAGCTCCAACGCCCTGTCACAAAACAACACTAGGAACGTAAATTATAATAAATAAAAATGTAGGTCATTTTTAGTTAAAATAAACCAATCAAATATCTTTATTTTGATTAAAATGTAGTAGGTACACATTACATGTCGCCCTATAATAAAGGATTTAGTTACTTTAGCATAATTAATTTAAATTAATTCTTAGCCTAGATTAGCATCAGACGCGGGCGGAGGGTCTCGAAGAAAGGTCCGATATATTCTAGAAACCAGAGACTCCATACGCAATGTCGAATATAGTGATGCCTAGAGCGCTGTGGCATGTATCACAGCGGGCGGGCCGGCGCGTGGCGGGACGGCTTGCGGGCCCTGGAGCGGCTACTCGGCGACGGTGATGGTGAGCTGCCGGGCGCGGCTGGACTCGAAGCGGTCCATGGTGCGGATGTCGAGGATCAGGCACACGGCGCCGCTCAGCGCCAGCAGCATGATGGCCGACACCATCAGACCCGACCTGCGAACACCATCACACAAATAACTTCAACTCAAAAATAATTTATTGGAAACAAATCAAAACTAAAAAAACGGTCTAGCTTGAGAGACGGCCTCTGCTATCCTCAAGTGACACCAACGAGTGGGTGCGGGGTGAGGCCGCCTATGCGGTCCTCCTTTAAGCATAGGTATATTTGTATGCCTATACGTAGGTAGGATATTCGACTACGCTTAGTCCAATCTCTGTTTCGTAAGTTACTGAATAAATAAACCTTCTGATTTGTCTACTTGGCGTCTCATTCACCTTACACTCTAGCTTAATTTTAATTTCCTTGTTAATTTTACATGACTAAGACAATCGACATTATGATAAACAAAAATGTAACAAATAAAATATATAAACTGCGTTATTAACCGTTTTGAGAGTCATGAAGGGTTTTGGTAAAAGTGTTGTCATTTGTAAACGTCGTATATAATAAATGTAAGCGGCCAGTCGTAAAAGTGGCCTATTATGATAGATTTATCCAAAATACGAGTAAACATTATATTGTTATACATTAAGGGGAAAAGCCGATATATTGACATATTGATATCTGGGTTAGGTACCGAGCGGCATATGGAAAACTAAAGGGTTATGGCAAATGACTTTGGAATAACGACGCTATGGCAAAAGGTGGAATCCCATGAGGTCCACATAATATAACCACCATTCATACATACACATACATAACATCACGCCTTCATTCCCAGAGTGGGGTAGGCAGAGCTACAGAAATACCAACAACTTTAAAAAAAATTGTTGACAATTCTGTAACCACATTTTGCACAATCAGGCCAAGAAGTTTATATAGTGTATTAGTGACAGGTTGCAAGCCCATCGCCTAACAATACTACAAGCCCTTATTCCCTTAGTCGCCTCTTACGACATCCACCACCATTCATTGAATTAATATCCGCTATTATACATATGTAGGCAACATACTGTACCGTCTAACTTCATGGTTCAAGTCGCTCGCGGATTTGGTGCTAATATACCCTTCTAGATAGGACGCGCGTCGAACACTCACCAGATGGGCGCGGTGGTGAAGCCCACGCAGTCGAAGGAGTCGGCGAACTCCTCGGTGCTGTCCATAAACGGTTGCATCTGCACACAACGCAAACGTTAACTCACGGTAGGTATAGGTAATTAATTCATAATTGTTGTAATTTATAATTTATTTATAACATCATGGAGACTAAAGTGTCATTCTATAGAACTTGCTAACTATGTAAACAAGCCGCCATACTAAAATTGACATTAGATGTCAATTTCAATATATTGTTTGTTTACATAGTTAGCAAGTTCCATAGAATTACAGTATACCTACGGTTTTCAACGGGGTAATTTAAAATCACCAATAGACAACCATCCGTACGGTGGTTTCGCTGCTGTAGTTACTGACATTGAGACCGGTTATTGTTGAGCTGTTTTTTTCTACATGAAAGGGGAGTAAATAACCGGCCCCATGACCACCGACAACTGAAGGAGGCTTTTTGGCCCGTTGCAGGCCTTGGAAATGGTGGTAAAGCTCGCTCATAATAAGTAGTCCACGCCCCTCGACGATCCGACCAGGATGAAGATGGAACAGATGTACCTGTATGTCTGGGAAGGTGAGGCGGGTCCCGTTGCCGCGGTAGACGAGCGGCTGACCGCAGTGGTAGGACTTGCCGAGCACGGCGGCGGGCGCAGCGGGCGGCGCGGGCGCCAGCAGGCTCAGCGTGTCCCCTCGCAAGGTCACCTCGGCGCCCACGGCCGCCCACCAGCCGCCCGCCGCCTTGAAATTCAGCTCCAGCTTGATCTGCAACCAAGTGCATGAAGGTGACTATCGCGACCACAACCCCGTGCCAAACGCCTTTCTTTATAGAACATAGGACACTCGAATCAGTTACTCCAAAGAAGTATTAAAACCGTTACTGCTCACGCCGCCATGTTGACTTTTAATTTGCAACCCACTAGAGAGTAAAGGACAAAAGTAACAATACTGAGTCCAATTGCGAATGCGATATGAACGCGAACCAAAAATAAGCATTGCGATGTAGGTAAAGTTAAATTTCACTTCAAAATAAGAGGTTCATCAGTTTCGCATTCGCAGCAGTGTGCGCTCGCCGCCTTCAAGCAATAATAATAATAATAATATCACGGGACAATGTCACACAAATTGACCTAGTCCCAAACTAAGCTCTAGGCTTGTGCTATGGGTACTAGACAACGATAAACTTACCTACTTATATAGAGAAATATATACTTAAATACATAGAAAACATCCAAGACTCCGGAACAAATACTCGTGCTCATCACACAAATATCTGCCCTTACCGGGATTTGAACCCAGGACCCCTAGCTTCGAAGGCAGGGTCACTCCCAACTAGGCTAGCGTGTCGTCCACACATATCATGTAAATATATTATTCGTTGGGGTAATAGGTACCTACGTACATAACATTTTACGCTAATCAAAAAAGTTCAAAACTGTTTTTTTTTATTTATTGAAAAGGGCTTTGTCGCTGAGCGACCACGTCGCCTAGCTTATCCTAATACAACCCATTGTCTTAAATTAACTCTTATATATAAACCTAAATCAGCTAAATTATACAACATCTCAGCTTCTTCAGACAAGGGGAAAGCCAAGAATGCCGTTGAGGAAGCCAACATGTACTTCTGTTAAAACATAATCTTCTAAATGTCTCGTTCCGGACACACTCCAAAAGAACATGTTCAATATCTTCAACTACTGCGCACTCATCACAATTAGGCGATACAACCTTTTTCATCAAGAATGCAAACTTGTTTGATGGGATATATCCGGAACGAAGCCTTAGAGCAGTTCTTAATTTATTTCTGTCAAACGGAACTCGGTCAATCCATGGAAATTGGGGAATCTGTGGCTGGATTATTTGGAACCTACCTTTTCTCTCGACCTTTCGTCAAAATATTCTTGCCACGAGGTTCAGCACAGTGATCTAACAAGTCTCACGTAATCAGAAAAAAGTGGAAGAACCAACAATGACACATCATCCTCGGTCGCTTGATTTGCTAATAAGGCTACTTCATCATTATGTTTTAGCTGTATATGATAAAGTATCCATTGAAGCTACCTTTTTATTTAAAGATTGAAATTTGTGGGTTAATTCCAATATACGATAGGCTAGAATAACTTATACTTAAGATAGAAAATTCCCAGGGAGACAAGACTTTCAAAACGTCTTTTAACCGTCAAAGTCGGCAAGACAATTCCGCGGATTTGTAGTCTTCCAGCCAACATGCGAAAATTGTCTTTAAAATACATGCGCTCTCTCGATTGTCACTCAGCGCTTTATCATGGTAGTTAGAGGAAGACGATTTAACAAGTTGCAGGCGAGTGTGCCAGCACTAGCCGTCGCAGTGAGGGAGAGGAGAGGGGGAGGGCTCACCTTATCGCGGGTGTTCCCTGCGTCGGCGAAGCGCACGACGAGGATGGTGTAGAGGCGCGTGGTGCGCACGGTGGGCTCGCCGACGGGCGCGTCGAGCGGCAGGCGCGCGCCGTCGCGCAGCACCAGCTCCGGCCAGCCCGACGACCACACCAGCGCGCCCTTTCCCGGCTGGCCTGGAACAGTCACTACATTCATTAAGCCACCAAACCCATCTAAAGTATTAAGAGCAATTAAGAAACAGTCTCACCTGATGCGTTAAAGAGCGCATAGTTATGTTGCGGACGCAAGGGGCGTTCGTCCTCTGGGCCGGGCGGGGCCGGGGAGGCCGAGCTGGAGGGCTCGTCGGCCCCGCGGCGCACGCGCGCCCACTCGTCCGGCTCGTCGGACGGCGGAGTTTGGGACACAGAGTTACCTAACGGCGAGAAAACGGGCATCAGATCAAAGTAAAACATAGAGATATATTTGTATGCAACGAGAATGGCAGATGAGATTTCATTACGGTCCACCTGATGGTAAGTGGAAACGGTAACTTTTATAGACTCTATTCGATTGCTGATCTCCAGAAAAAGATATTTTGTTATAGTAACTGTCTGGATAAAATGAAAATAACGATATTATATAACTACCTACTTACTACACTTACACATTCTATGAGAAAGGAGTACCTACACCTCGGTCGAGCCTCCGCATTGGTACCCCAATCAAAAAATGATATACGACTCTATCATTTGAAACATAAATATTAAATAAAAAAACCCTCGACAATTATGTCGGGAGTTTCATCAATTTAATATTCGCGACCCCTTCTTTCAGAGCCATCCCTTAAGCGTCCTAACATATTTTTATAAAACCTGGCTAAAAACAATCCCGATTAAGCTTTCTAAAATAAAACGGCGCTAAATCGGTCCATCGATTTAGGAGGTACGATGCCAGAGACAGATACACAATTACACAAACATAATACAGACACGCGTGAAACTTATAAGATCCATCTTTTCTATCGGGGACTAAAAATGATACAAAAAGAGGTCTCACCGAGTATACCGAGCACGCGCCCGACCCCGTAGATGTCCTGGAGGCGCGCGAAGGTCTCCGTCATCTGCGCGTCTCGCTCGGACCAGGGCCCCTGCAGCGCCAGGACCTGCGCAACCACACGTTGATGACGCGGCCGGAGCGGGGAACCGGGGACGCCCGCCCCCGCAGGAGGGCGGTCTATTGTGTTAGCCATTCCCAGGTTCCCAAATCAACAATTAGTTCAAATTCAAATGCAAATTCATTTATTACTCCTGTACGACGACATATCTTGCTAGATACTAGCATGCAAATTTAGTTTTCAGTAACATAGTTAATTGCATATTATTGAATTAAACAATAATAATGTAACACGGTCTACAACATATTACAGTTCGTATGTTACAGGAGTGACTTTATATATTAAATAGGTCATTTGGAATGAAACATGTGAAATTTAAGCCAAAGATGCCACTTTTATTTAAACTGTTTTAATGGAAGGGCCTTCAATACTTCAGAAATAGCAAACCTTAACAGACATGAGGTTTTTCATAAAGAGAGCACTATTGAGAACTTTGTCTAGCACTAGTCTGTTTGGATGTCTAGTGTTTCTAGGACATAAGTCCTTAGCCCGTTGAAATATTTCACAGTGTTTCTTTACAAAAACAGCTGCTTTAAAAAAATATGTGGTAAGGTTAATATTCCAAGATCTTTAAACAACGGTTTGCATGATTCCTGTGGAGATATCCCACACATTGTCCTTAAACACTTTTTTGCGCTATAAATGCTCTGTTTATATTAGTAGAATTGCCCCATATCTGGAGGCCATATCGTAATAGCGACGCAACATATCCGTGATAAGCCATCAAATCTGTATTCCAAGCAGAGATATTGCGAAGCCTTCTCAAAACATATACAAATCTCAGAATTTTATTACAGACTTGATCTACTTGACTTTTCCAATTACAATTCTGGTCTAAAGTTATTCCTAAAAAAAAAATATATATTTAGTATAATCATTAATACTGTTACACTTTACTTAAATTGATATGTCATCCGCAAAAAGAGTACATTGGTGTTTAGTGATGTCAGGTAGATCGTTAACGTATAAAATAAGAAAAGGAGTGGCCCGAGTACACTACCTTGTGGTACTCCTTGGCTGTTTAACATGAATGATGATCTGTGGTAAGTAATTGTTGAACTCTGGGAGCTCCTGATCTCTACACATTGTTGTCTGTTTGCTATGTATGATTTTACCCATTCTAGAGCTGGACCCCTTATTCCGTAATAATGAAGTTTTTGCATTAATATGTGACACGAAGTCAAATGCCTTTGTCATGTCAAAAAATATTACAACTGTTGGTTCCTTATTATCTATACTTCTAATGACATTGTTGATTAAACTAAAGGTGACAAGTGCAGTGCTTTTATTTTTTTGTAATCCATTTTGTCCTTTTTTAAGTACCTTTTTTTTTCCAAAAAAGACATCAGTAAAACCGAGAATAACACCAAACTTAAGTTAACAGTATAGAGAGCAGATACCATGGCCCGGCCAGGCGACAGGATCCAAGAGTGTGGAAGGGATCCTAGAGTCGACTGACGGTGGGGCCGGGCGGCGGCTGCCCTTTATAGCCTTCTCGCACCCCGCCCAGGTGACATATTGATTAATGCATTAAAGGCGGCTGCATCGCTCGCCACAGGGTGGTTGCAACAAGTGCGCGGTGCAGCAGGGAGGGTGCAGGGGGTGCGGCGCGGTGGCTACCTCCCGGGTGGTCTATTTATAGATGCCAGCCAGCACGGGTGCTGGCCTCTCCGGGGAGAGGCGTAGGTATTTAATAAAATAAATGTTTAAAAAAAAACCGTCTTCAAAAACGCACAAAATAACTTCTTTTAAAATTGTAGGCACCTACCTAATAGGTTGGTCCAACTGAAGTCAGCGACCACAATACTTTCACCAAAAAAGCCGACTTCAGTTGGACCAACCTATTAGGTAGGTGCCTACAATTTTAAAAGAAGTTATTATGATAACTTTTCAAAAAGATTTCGACAAATTGAGAGAGATTCTCCTTTTGAGAATATTTTTAGATAACTAAGTGCATTAAAATAGTTTCACGAAAGGTTTTCGGTCAAGTTGACTGTATTTGCGCCAAAAATAAAATGTATATAATTTAAAGCTTAGAATACATACATCGGATCATTCACTCGACTCTTGTAAACCGTATTTCCAGAAATTACGCATATTAGATTTTCCAAGATCTAATTAGAATTTATTTCAAAATTTTAAATCTTCGTCTTAGAAATTAGATCAACGCAACGTCTTCTAAGACCGCTTTATTTCGGAATAGCATACTCGGGATGGCTCCCAGAATCTAATATAAAGTACCAAAGGATATAACAAATATACAAAAATACAAAATTATTTATTGTTTGAATGTGAGTGGTTATAAATGGTGGTAGGGTTAGTATTTGGTACATCACAATCAGCCAGAATTTGGCGCACAATATTTTGTTTTTTAAATATGCATGTCAGACTAAAAATAAGTTTTGAGGAGAATAACAATATTTAAATAATAAATTAATGTCATGCATATAGAAAAGTGGTAAACAGCAAATTAATAATAATAATAAATAAATATCAGGGGACAATCTCACACAAATTGAACTAGTCCCAAACTAAGCTCTAGGCTTGTACTACGGGTACTAGACAACGATAGACATACTTAATAATAATAATAATAATAAAAAAAAAAAAAAAAAAAAAAAAAAAAAAAAAAACGCTGACGCAGTCATACGCTTTTTACACCGTTTGTAAAAATTATTTGATTTTAGTTCTTTTTTTCATAATTTAGTGTGTGATTTATTTAACCACAGAACTATATCGAGATAGAAGGAAAGAGTTCGTCGTTTTATATGAGAACCGAGCGTGTAACATTTTGCGTAGGCACTTTGACGTCACGCGAGTCTTTTAGTGATGTGTACAACATACACAAAATCGTTTCTAATCTGTGGTGTCATCGATCGCAAGTCGCAACGGAAGAGCGTCAGCAATGCCACTAGGGAAAGTATTTTATTTACTTTTCGACGGTTTTTTTCCTTCAAGCGTTAAATTTGTTTGTCTTTTTCTTTTATCATTTGCCTTGCGTTATTCAATTGGTTCATATTTTTTTTTCTTCTTTGGTGTATGAATTAAAGTTTCGTCTGATGTGGATGGTTCATTCATATTCTGTAAGTGTAACATATGTTGAAATATAATAATGCAAAACTACTAATTACACAAATTTTAAAACAAATTAGTATGTCATCATTTTATAGTAAAATCACTTTTTCCAGCTTTCTTTTCCTTGGCGTGGTCTTGATAGAGTCCTTCTCTAAAGAAGGTGATCCTTTTATCTGTAGCATAAAAAATACTATGTCTGTAGCATAAACCGCGCGTGAGCGCACGCACACACACACACACGCACACGCACACGCGCACACACACACACACACACACACCACACACACACACACACACACACACACACACACACACACACATTGTGACGTATAAATGTAGGTACCTTTTCATTATTTGACATTATCACTACATCTACATATAGTCGGATAAGCTGTACTGATTATTCGCCGGTACTTTGATTGGCCAGTAGGTAAAGGTATCTTTGTGAAAATGTACAGAACAAATCCGGCTGTGTTTTGTAGGAAACCAGTTTTATCGACCCGTTGCTTCTATCCATCTATTTTTTATAATAGGATCTTTTGGAAAACTGGAACAAAATTGCAAAATATACTTAATTATTGTCCTTTTGGCAAAAATATTTCATTTTGACTACTACTTCATCTCACGGCTACATAATAGTAAAAAAAACATTTTTGGGACAAGTTTTTGCTGCCGACTGTACTTTTTTGCAAAATCTTTATCTGCTTATCGAGACAAAACTATTGAGTCCTAACACGGTGGGTCTACGTTAAGAATAGCGGAGATCCTGTCGCCACCTTCCATCATCAGATCATCTCTTAGATACCATAATATTGCATTGTCATTGAGTTTACATACGAGTATATGGTCCAAATTTCAGCCCATTCCGTTAACGGGAAGTGGGTAAAATTTAATTTGCAAGATTTGACCCATACATACATACATACTTACATACGCATATACATACATTGCAAGTGAAATAAACGCTTGTAAAAATAATTATCATTTTTTCTGTTTTCGAAATTTATTTTAATCGACTAAGAAATCGGCATTGAAAATCGCCGGGTACAACACTATATCTTACTTTTGACAGAAAAATGAGAAATCAACCTTGAACGCGACTCGACAAGTGCTCGACAGTTTGGATTGGTTTATTTTCTTTGCTGGTTTTCAATGCATGCCAAGTCTGGCGCGTCAAATTAAAGCCGCAATGGAAAAGTAGCAGTAGACACGGACTCGCCCGTTACTGTTTATATGAAATTAATACTATGCAACAAAATAAATTGTTTTATAAATAATAACGGATATTTTAGGGAAAAGAGTACTTACCTATGAAAAGAAATATCTTGATTCACAGCTCCTACTTTTTTGGTGGTGTTTAAACAGTTTATTATCGAGCAACAGGGCATTTTGTTTTTATATTCGAACGTCACACACGGAAAGCGGTCGAGAGCGGACTGAGCATCGCGGCGAGCAATGCAGTCCTAAGAACCTCTTTTCGGCACGCGAGGTACATACACTCTTTCCTTCTATCTCGATATAGTTCTGTGATATTAACAATGTTATTCTAAATAGTCTACAAATGTATAGAAATGAACAGTAACAACAATATTTATAAAACATCTCATCTCAATGTAAATATGACATCTATCAGTATCACACGTCAAAATAAATTAAAATCATAATAAATAATGATAACAAGATCTCGAAAGCAGCGTATACAAGCGGATTGTACACCAGACGCACGCCTTCCATCCTCGCCCGCCTCGTCCAGCTCCTCGCTATCTTCGTCAGATGACGAGTTCGCCACCGCCGCCGACACCAGCGAGTCGAGCGACGAGCGCGGGCCGCCGCCTCCGCCGCCACGACCACCTGCGCGACGCGGGCGACCACCGCTGCCGGCACGCTTGGGGCCTGCGGGGCATCCTGCTCCGCGCACGGCTTCCGCTACCGGTGGTTTAGTGCGCCGCATGCGATGGACAGAATTAAACAACGAAAATTGCATGCGAGCATATTATGGGGCTACAGAGGGAGGAACTAACCTCACTGCATATCGTGATCGAATGCTGCTTCTGTTTCAGTCTCTTGAACCGGCCATCACCGTATCCGCCCAACGACTTTCGGATCAAGTACGGGCGATTCAGCGGCTTCGGCGGCTGGATCAATCTGTACTCGATCGGCTACGCCTGGAAGCGCTCCCTATTCACACATCCTCAACTTTGACTCGGGATCCTCCTACTACGCTGTCAGCTTCAGTGCCAGTCGTCCAGCATACACAGGTGTCAATGCGGGATGATCCCGCTGTCGACGATGAGGATTGTGTGAATATAAGTGTGACTAGCCAGGTAAATGAGCAACTGAGGAGGACTTTGGAAGATGCGATCACGCAGTATCGGTCCACACCCAATTCTAGGCCCCGTCTACCACGCTTGCCTACAAGTAAACGTAACTTAGCGCTAATGGGAGCCCTAAATGCCTTGCTGGCGTCATATATACAAACCAGCGAGGATATTATCGATACCCACTCAATTCTGTACTGCGGGGCCATAGCTGCGTGTCGCGTAGCTCGAGTCAAGTTTCCGGACGATGACCGAGCTCCGCATCCTCGCGGGTATGTCCCCGCTTGGCAAGTGCGAATCGAGCGGCGTATCGATAAATTTAGGACTCTCATAGCAAAGCTAATCTGCTTCAGGGGGGGCAATAATCGTCCCCGAGTCATGCGTTTCGTGACCCAGGCCTTTGCTGGGACCGGAATAAGGCCCGAGCATTTTATGGCCTGTGTCACGGAACGTATCGACTTTCTGAAGCAGAAGGTTTACGCGTGGGCAAGCCGTATTCGTCGTTATAGAGAGCGTGTGGATAGATACCAGCAAAATCGCCTCTTCCAAAGCGATCAGAGGAAGGTGTACCGAAAGTGGGAAGGGACCGATCAAAGTGTGAGCGACGGGCATCTACCGGATCCTGAAGCTATGATTAATTTCTGGCGCAGCATCTGGTCGGTGCCTATCGCGCATACAGAAGGAGACTGGATGCGTGTTATTGAGCGTGAATGTGAGACTACTGAACCCATGGGGCCCATGACCCATTCAAATGGCTCAGAACTGGAAAAGTCCTGGACCGGACGGATTGCATAACTTCTGGATTAAATGGTTCAAAGCCTCACATGAGTGTTTAGCAGCGCAATTCCAGAACGCCCTTGTGATCGGTTCCTTGCCACCTTTATTAACAACCGGTGTCACCTTCCTGCTCCATAAGTCCGGTAGTACCGCGGAGCCAAAGAACTATCGACCCATTACATGCTTGCCTACCATCTACAAGCTCCTTACGTCCATTTTGAGTAAAAAAATAAATAAACATTTTGTAGCAAACAACATTTTGGCCTCTTCTCAAAATGGATGTAAGGTTGGGTCCCGCGGTACTAAGGAGCTCCTCCTCATTGACATGACCATTAGCCAACAGGTAAGGCGGAACAGGGCGGCCCTTTCGACTGCTTGGATTGACTATAAGAAGGCTTATGACTCGGTACCTCACTCATGGCTTGAAAGGATCTTAGAGTTGTATAAAGTTGATACAACTTTGAGATCCTTTTTGGGTGTGTGTATGAGGCAGTGGGTCACAGTCCTTCGTCAACCAGGTGGTCCAGATGTCCCCTCTGTTTCGCCTAACTTGATAAGGATTGAAAGAGGTATCTTCCAGGGCGACAGTCTGAGTCCTTTGTGGTTTTGCCTAGCCTTGAATCCTCTAAGCTCTTTGCTGAAGGATTCCGGGCTAGGCTACCGACTTCGTAAAGAGGCTGAAGTCATTTCTCACTTATTGTACATGGACGACCTCAAGCTATTTGCATCGAAGCGCCAAGATATTATGGCACTATTGAAAATCACACAAGAGTTCAGTAGTGCCATCAAGATGGAATTCGGTGTAGATAAGTGTGCGGTCATGCATGTTCAACGAGGGAAAGTTGTAAATTCATCGAATTTGCAGCTTTCTGAGACAATGACTCTTAGATCTCTCTCCGAAGTTGAAACCTATAAATATCTTGGTATGTCACAGTCTTTGGGTATTATGGTCAGCGATATCAAGCAATCGATGAAGGAGCGTTTCTTTTGCCGCTTGACAAAAGTTCTTAACAGTCTTTTGTCGGGTGGTAATAAGGTGCGCGCTTTCAACGGCTGGGTGATGCCGCTGCTCACATACTCCTTTGGCATACTAAGGTGGACTCAGACTGAGCTGGACGCCCTGGATAGAAAGGTCCGTCTACTGTTTAAATCACATCGCATGTTACACCCACGCTCGTCTGTTATGAGATTGTACATCCCGCGGAAGTGTGGAGGTCGTGGCATTTTAAATGCTAAGAATCTCCACAACCGCGAGATGTGCAATCTCAGGGAATATTTCCTTACCAATGAGTGTGGAATGCATCGTGATGTGGTTGCAGTAGACAGGAGCCTTACGCCTCTCTCCTTGGCAAACGAGAACTGGCGCAGACCAGCGGTGTTAAGCACAGAGGACCGCAAGAACGTATGGAAGAGCAAGGAGCTGCACGGACGCTTCTACCGGGCCCTGACAGGGCCTGACGTAGACCTTTTAGCATCCGTGAACTGGCTACGGTTTGGCGACCTCTTTGGGGAAACCGAAGGTTTTGTCTGTGCAATTGCTGACGAGGTCATAATGACGAACAACTATAGGAGGTATATTCTGAGGGATGGCACGATCGACATTTGTCGAGCGTGTCGTCGCCCCGGCGAGTCTCTCAGACACATTATTTCTGGTTGTTCCCATTTGGCCAACGGTGAGTATTTGCACAGACATAACCTCGTGGCCAGGATCATCCATCAGCAACTTGCTCTTCAATATGGTCTTGTTGAGTCCGAAGTGCCGTACTATAAGTACACACCGGCACCAGTTCTCGAAAATGGTCGTGCTACGCTCTATTGGGATCGATCTGTCATCACGGACAGGACTATTGTTGCCAATAAGCCTGATATCGTGTTAACAGATCGATCTCAACGCCGGGCAGTGCTCGTTGACGTCACCATCCCGCATGACGAGAACCTCGTGAAGGCTGAGAAGGACAAGCTCAGCAAGTACCTTGACTTGGCTCATGAGGTGACCGCTATGTGGGATGTTGACTCGACGATCATTGTCCCGATAGTTGTTTCAGCGAACGGTCTTATAGCGAAGAGTCTCGATCAACACCTTAAGAGACTCTCGCTAGGTGGCTGGATCAAGGGCCAGATACAGAAAGCAGTACTCCTCGACACGGCACGTATTGTGAGGAGGTTCCTCTCTCTGCAGCCCTAACCACCGGTAGCTTGAGCCCTGCCCCGCTGCCGGCGGCACCCGTAGGTTAGGTTTTTTATAGTGTTTGTTTTTTATATGAGTATTGTTATTTTACTTTTATATCTTAACATTTATTGTAAAAAACTTAACTTACAGATTTTAAATAAATATTGACAATAATAATAATATCAGGGGACAATGTCACACAAATTGACCAAGTCCCAAACTAAGCTCTAGGCTTGTGCTATGGGTACTAGACAACGATAAACATACTTATATAGAGAAATACATACTTAAATACATAGAAAACATCCAAGACTCAGGAACAAATACTCGTGCTCATCACACAAATATCTGCCCTTACCGGGATTTGAACCCAGGACCCCTAGCTTCGAAGGCAGGGTCACTCCCAACTAGGCTAGCGTGTCGTCAATACAATACTTACTTAATAAATCATTTTTGAATGTCAATGTAAAAAATACTTACTAATAATAATAAAACAACGAATATTGATTAGGTATTGGTGGTCATAAAATGTTCATTAACAGAGTAGTAACAGTCAGTATAGAAACTATAGTGACGACACGTTGGTCTAGTTGGGAGTGACCCTGCCTCCGAAGCCAGCGGTCCCGGGTTCAAATCCCGGTAAGGGCAGATATTTGTGTGATGAGCATCAGTATTTGTTCCTGAGTCTTGGATGTTTTCTATGTATTTAAGTATTTATTTCTCTATCTAAGTATGTTTATCGTTGTCTAGTACCCATAGTACAAGCCTAGAGTTTAGTTTGGGACTGGGTCAATTTGTGTGACATTGTCCCGTGATATTTATTTATTTATTTTTGAATTAAAATACAAATTATATAATTTTCTAGTGCAAAAAGCTTTTTTTTTATGTTAAGGAGAAGGCACGCGAGCACTGGCCACCTGAAGATAAGTGGAATCTGAGGCCCATAGACATTTGAATTCTCAAGACTATAATCCTAAGACCTCAAATGCGTTGCCAACCCTGAGGATTAAGATGGAATGCCTCTACGCTAGTAATTTCACCAGTTTTCTTATCCCCACTCTGGAACACAACATTGCGAACACTGTTGCTTGGCGGCTGATTAATGGATAATATGGTGGTAGCGCTCCGGATGGACCCTGCACAGGGTCCTACCACCACTGAACACACACAGTAAATGAAATAGGTACTTGTGTGACTACAATTAGTTGACGAAATCTGAGCATGTATATGCTACTCACTCGTACAACTTCGTTAACTGCATCTACACTGCATGATTCGCGGCGCAACATGGTGTACCCGCGTACTTCCAAATATTTAAGACTTTACGTACCTACCGACCTGTGTTGTACAAATAAGAATGAAAATTAATTAATTTAAACATAACTTATGGTCTTTATCTTTATCCCGTAAACCGTAAAGAAATTTGTAAACTTGCCTGCTCGATACACAACCTTTCACTTTTCTCAATCTCTCAAGGGTTAGCTGGAAGAGATCCCTTAAAGGGATTCGCAGTTCACATTGTACATTATTTTCTTATGTCTTCATTGTATTGTTTACATTCATACTCTCATATCGCATATTTCGGTTTTATACGAGTACTAGATACAGATAAGAAAATGATCGTTTATTTGTATAACTTGCTTTATAAAGCTAATAACAGCTTTCGATGCAACAAGGGGACATCAAGTTGTCCTTTAAAATTAGTTCAATTTGGACATTTAAACCCGATGACAGTGCAATATTACGGTAGCAAAGTGCATCTGATGATGCAGTGGAAAGGTAGCGACAGGATCTCCGCAAAATACTTATCGTACTTAGACACACCGTGTAGGAACTCATTAGTTTGGTGTTGATAACAAAAGCCCAGTCGGCGACAAAAGTTGGTCCTAAACAATGTGTGCCAACGAGATCCAGCTTCACGCTAGAAGGGGATGCTATTGAGTCATATTGAAACGATTATTTGTTGTGCTAGGTATCGAAATTGAATGTTTTGTTGTCGCGGCGCGGCGGGGCGGTGCCGGTGCGGCGGGAGAGGGGCATCGATCCGTCGCCTCCGCGCCGCGCGCACTTGTTTAGGACCTCTGTTCTACTCGGATAAACAATGTTGCTTTTGATATGTGATCGTATTGTCAACGTTACGCTTTTATTTACTTATCATTAACATGTGAAAACCAATTAGGTTTCACCTAGTAGAACACAGCCCCAGTCCGAATGTCCGCGGACTCGCGCACTGAGCATGCGCGACCCAACTACTGACGTTTGACTGTACCTTGAAATTACATAACTACAACTTAGAGGCCGATGATCGATTGAAAATTATCAGTAACAAACTATGGATGACTCTTACTTAAATTATTTCCGTGATACCAACGTTGTCTTGGTTTTGCAAACGTACTTAATTAAAGTTTGCTGCCATCCCTTTGTAGCGTACATCAGTGAGGATAGGCGAGCGCATTAAGTATGTAAACATTGTAAACAAGCAAACTTCGCCAGCGATGCAAACGTCACTTACTGGGTATTCCGTTCATTAGTTATAAGACTAATAAGATTCAATCTGAGCAATCAATGCAAGAGATCTAGGGACTCGTGGGTCAGGCAAACTCTATTATAGGCACCGAGGCCCATTTTATAACTGACATAATCTAGTACTTTTTAACACCTCTCACAATTTTAGTCACCTATTAGCCAGAACTATAGACACACAAAGCTATATACCGAGTCGTGTCTCGGTCCCGGGTGTCGAGCCGGCGCGGCGTGTACCGACCTGGGTCTCGTTGCTGACGTAGTCAGGGTGCACGTCGAGGAAGTCCTGCGGCAGCGGCAGCACGGGCGCGCGCCGGAGCGCCTCCCGCAGGCGCGGCAGCCGCGCGCCCGCGCCGCCCGCGCCCGCGCCGCCCGCGCTGCCGAACACCACCACGCACGCCGGCTCCGCGTACAGCCGCGTCAGCTCGTCCTGGCTCAGGAACTTCAGCGCGGGCCGCCGGTACTCCTCGAGCACCGGGGGCCCGAAGAACAGGAATGGACCCTCAAGGTTAGCCAGCGCTAGCGAGGCACTCCCCAGCAGCAGCACGAAGCCCAGCATCGCGACGCCCATGTTTCTTTGCGAGCGCTATCGACCCGCGCCCGCCCCGCGCACGCGCGCTCCGCCGCCCTCGTCGTCTGTTCCCGACGTGCGCGACATCTCACCGCGCAGGTTGTTTTGATTCGGCTGTCACCAGGTATGTATAAAGGCCTTGTACGTTCGCTCCGCGTTCGTGACCGTTTGAACTTATGACCCTTTGAACTTTTGTCCTTTTGAACTTATGACCCTTTGAACTGTTGTCCTTTTGAACTTTTGTCCCTTTGAACTCTTCGCCGTGTGAACTCTTGACCTAATAATGTAGCCTGGTGGTAGTGACTGCAATAAATGATGAATCGAAAAAAATAGTTGAATGTTCCTTTATATATACAGTAGTCAGGTTCTATTAGTATATACCTAGTCAGGGAGAGATAGTTACTCCTCATACGATAATTTAACTAAATGAAGCTCTAGTTTCAGTTGTCATCCGTTTCGGGAACTGACAAATAAAATACTTTTCGATTGTGCAAGCGATGTTGTTTTTTATAAATCATTAAGCTTTCTACTTTCACTGCGAGACGAGCCTCTCGTCGTGCGTTAATGACATTGACTAGGAGTTAATTATTCATTTTGAGGTTTAATTGAATGTTACATTTAATCATTATGTTACTGTATCGGTGCCTGCCGTTTGCGCTACATATTTTAGGTCAACTATCTGTAATTTTGTTATATTTTCAAAATAGCAAAATGGCTATTTAAGTCGTTTTAAAAAAATGTACATTGTTAAAGGCTTAATGAATACAAAATCACGATTACGTCCTTGGTGTAACGAAAGTTAGTCATACAAACTATATGGGTATCTTTCACAAAGTTACACAAAGGAATCAATTAAGTTTTGTTTTTGTTTAAAGCCCTTAACTACGTACCTTTTATATATTTCTTCTTTGTTGGGAGGACATGCGGCGATGACTACCAAGAGGCCTTCTTCGTCCTCGGTCCTCAGGCGGGCGAGACGGCGCCTCGGAGCCCGCGCGGCCTCGGGCACGCGCCGGTGCCTGTGTTCGTAAGCTCCGCACTTCAAATGAAAGATCGGTCAGTTACGAGTTGGTACAGTCAGCGTCAGAGAAAAGGACCCCCCCAAGTCGTTAAAGATTATCACACGACGGCGAACGTCACGCGACGTTCGCCGTGAGCGGCTAGCTTCCCCCGCCCCGCACCCACACCTCTTGCCCGAGCATCCACCGATACCACTCGAATATCATAATTTCTTTATTTTACTATTTGGCATTTGGTCGAACCGAATACCAAGAATAACTTACAAAAAGACATTTTTTTTATACATGCTGTTGAGGATACGAACCCGCTCCACTAGCCGCTAGCCGATTGCTTTTACATGCCTTTACCACTAGGCCATCGACTCAGTTGTCAAACTCGGCGAAAATTTTAATTGCATTACTCCATATATCGAACAATTTTAAAAACGATCTTATGTTATAAACGTTATGGTTCAAATTTCAACTTCCACCATGTTCCACTCCTCAATTAACTATAAGGTTGAATTACGTATAGATTTCTCGTTTGGTTGAATATACTGTGCTTCTTGCCGATTGTTGCACTACCCTAGTTTTACTTCAGAAAAGTAGCTGCTGCATAAACTGCGACTTAAGGTTGAATTTAGAATAATTTACTTCTTCGCCTTGTTTACTAAACTGTGACTGAGGGTAACTTTATAATAACCTTACAGTTTCTTTATATTTCGTTCCGAACTGATTGAGTGTAAAATCCTCGTCGTAATATTATCTGATTTATTAAGTTTTCAAACAGTTGCTTCGATTAACCGATATTATGGTTAGATTAACAACTTTTTTAAAAGCTAAAATTATTGTTCTCTGGGAACAGGAACAAAGCATAAAGAAAATAGCACGAGATATGGGCATAACGGTAATATTTACGTTATTTACTTATTATCATACATATTTATTGTTGCAATCATGTTGCAGTATTACGTATAGATACTTAAAAGTTGGATTTACGTATTCCTATTATATTATCATTTTAATTACAGAAAAAAACTGTTAAAAGATGGATAAAAAGGTATCAAGCCACGGGTGATGTGAAATGTGAACGCCAAGGCCCTCGCCCTAGTGCTTACACTGATGAATCGGAGCTACACCGTAATATTGTGGAAGCTCACTCAGTGGCACCGTTCAAAACTACGCGTTCAAGTGCTGAAACTTTTGGAGTGTCGCTTAGCTTTGTTCGACGACATCTACACGCTGCGAATATCCATAATTATATACCGGCCAAAAAAATTCAGCTTAGTGACAATCACCGCACCAACCGAGTAAACTTTGCCACTCGTTATTTAAATTTCGACTGGGAAAACGAAATTGTGATATTTACGGACGAAAAGTGCTTCAAGTCAGATAAGGATGGCCGAAAAATTTTATGGAGAAGATGTGGGCAGAGGTTTAACCCTAAAAATGTATTAGACTTGGGAACAAGCGGGCGGTTAACACTAGGTAAATAATATTTTTATTGAAATTATATTAGGTATATATTGTTGACAATTAATGTGGATTACATCTTTATTACAACATATTTTAAACGGTTGACTGTTTTTAGGTTACTGGGGATGGATGTCTTCAATGGGCCCAGGCGAGCTAGTGGAAATAGGAGGCCGCATGAACAGTGAGCGATACCTTGAAGTGTTGAAGGACGTAATGCTGCCGTCAGTGCGTGTCGCATATCCTGAAGGCCAAATTTATCTGGTTCAGGATAATTCTTCAGTGCATCGGTCCCGAATCGTTCAAGACTGGCTAAAGGTCCAAGAAGACATAACGGTGTTTGAGTGGCCGGCTAAAAGTCCGGACCTAAATCCAATAGAAAATTTGTGGGGACAGATGGTTTTGAACTGGGACTCCAGTGATATAAAAAACAAAAAAAATTTGGATAGTGAGGTAAACAAAACTTGGGAACTAATGCGAAATAGTGATGTATGTTCCAGTATGGTTTCGAGCATGAAAAGTCGACTTCAAGAAGTGATAGATAGTGACGGCCATCCTCTCCGTTATTAATAGGTATACTCGGCAGATTGATTGGTGAAATACTTACGAAGCAATATGTTAACAATTTCAAATATTTGTGGGATTATCACGTAGTTAATCAAAAATAAACATCCTTTATTATTATCAATCCAGTTACTCTTGTTTACAAGTAGTCTTGTGTTAACGATAAACCATCTGACCTCACATTTTTTTCTATTGAAGTGTTAAAGGGTTATCATCACTGTTATCAGAAAGAAAATGTGATAAAAGAGAAAGATGTATATTGCTATACTATTATAGTTTAGCATGTTGGTTCTTCCTCTGAGATTCACAGGCACTAATGACAACATTTGATTTTTAACCAGGCTTTTCTTTGTTAAAATCATTCAGAATGTAAAAAAATATGTTCACTGATTTAAATAAAGAAAGACGTGTAGGTAGTTGTTTCTAGAAATATCTATAAACGAACCGTTGTCTAATGTTAAACATTCTAAACCGCTAATTTGTGTTTTCATAATAAATTTAGTTCAGTTAATATCCTAAGTAAATAAACCTAATTTAACACAGAAAACAAATTCGAGAAATAAATTAACATTTTTTTCGCAACATGCCTTTGTTTTCTTACATAATCTCATACCTACTTTAACGTTTGATTTCTTTAATAATAAAATCTAGACAAATGATTAACGAAATAAAAAAAAAAAAAATCCCACCAAGGGCCTGGGTTTGAACCCGTGACCATTGCATTCGTAGGCAGCAGTCTAGACCATTGGACCAACATGCCATTTACATTTCATTACAAAAAACTTAAACAGATTGATGTCATTACCAAGGGGGGTCCTTTTCTCTGACGCTGACTGTACCTAAGAATTATTGCCTCCAAGGGGTTGTTGATACTATAAAATGTTTATTTATTTATTTGAAATATACTATTGCTTTGTTCCAATGTGGATAAGACAACCGGTAAACCGTGGCCTGTGTGCTCGTGTGTCTCCTTTATGAATAAAACATATCTCACGCGAGTTACCAATTAATTTAGCTATCAACACTAAATAATAGGGCAATTGTATTTCACAAGTGCAGAATGTGGTTGGAGATAGTGTATTTTCCGCGTCAGCGCCACTCAGTGAAATATACGAAATAATATAAGTAATATTATTCTCCCAAATTGATGTACTTACTTGTTAAAGTTAAAGTTAAACAGCAGCGCAGCGTGGATCAACGACGCTCCAGCCCTAACCGACCATTTACTTGAACCCACTGACGCTGCTGGCCAGCGACGCACTCGGACTACTTTAAACTTTTAATGGTACTCGACAAAGGTTGATGTCGGTTGGTTGGTTGATTATTTAAATTTTCTTTTTTACTTTCGTTTTATGATGATGCTGAGTTAGTAATAAACTGTTATGAAATGTCGCGGAGGCTCGGCCAAAATAAGGTGAGGAAGCAGTTACGAGCGCCTGCCTAATAATGAGAGCAACGTTAATCCTCAGCGATCCAATTGTTCGAAGTTGGACGGAATTCCTACTACTAAGACTCCGCTGTCCGTCCATCCGTCTATCCGTCCGTCTGTCACCAGGCTGTATCTCATGAACCGTGACATGATAGTGAGACAGTAGAAATTATCACGGATGATGTATTTCTGTTGCTGCTATAACAACAAATACTAACAAACACAGACAAATAAATATTTAAGGGGCTCTCATACAACAGACATGTTTTTTTTGCCGTTTTTACAGATAATGGTACGGAACCCTTCGTGCGCGAGTCCGACTCGCACTTGACCGTTTTTTACAGAATGTTAGTTTTAAGCAAAAATTTATCATTTTGCAGAAACAAAATTATTTTCTTTCTTTCTTTTTTTGAAGTCTGTTAAATAGTCAAGCGTTGTAACAGGAACTCGAAAATAGTTCGATCTTTTCGTGTACTACTTTTTATGATTTGATTTACCTCATTATTTAAGCGGATCGGGTGATTCGGGTGACTCAACAATAAAAAGTTCGGCTTCCTCCTCAGGCCTCTCGCCACAACGCGAACAGCTGATCGCGCGCGTGAATACAACGCATCGTGCACTTTGTACGTAAATCGAGCTGAGTA
This sequence comes from Acleris holmiana, assembly GCA_949316455.1. Taxonomy (NCBI): domain Eukaryota; kingdom Metazoa; phylum Arthropoda; class Insecta; order Lepidoptera; family Tortricidae; genus Acleris; species Acleris holmiana. The sequence continues at coordinate 119,756 of OX438784.1, forward strand.
CCTACTGGATGACATGTGCAGGTTAGAGGATGAAATGAACGGGACGGGCATAGAGCCCGATGAAATCAGTTTCTATTTGAATAAAACAGCTTGTTTGTGTAAAATTGTAACTTATGAAACTGATTTATTAAGCAGTCAAACAACAGCCAGGAGTGCGACGACGAGCGGCGCGAGCGCGGCCAGCGCCGGCGCACGCGACGGCCGTGGCGCGAACAGCGAGCTCTCTGCGTACAAATTACAAAAACATAAGTAATTTTCATAATGCACTTTCAAAACAGAAAAAAAATTTAATGGCTGTGAATTAATAAGTATAAACATCAGGGGACCTTTTTACTCAAATTGGACTAATTAGACTAGTTCAAAACAAAAGTTATGTTTATATTATAGGTAGGATAGGTAGTAGGCAACTACAAATAAACAACCTAATAAAGATTTAAGACTCAGAAACAAATACTCGTAACTCGTAACAAACACGGAATTGTATTTGGACAAAAAATGAAGTGCACATGCACGCGGCCGACGTCGCGCAGTCGCTGGGAACAGAGGAAGGGACTCACTCTTGTCGGAGGGGTCGGTGACGCCGCACTGCCGGTAGCCGGTGGGGCGCTTGCGCTTGCTGTCCACGAACCCCGGCGCCGACAGCGTGGGCGCGTCCAGCTGGCCCGTCGCCAGCAGCCTGCACACACACACACACACACACAGGTACTAGTATTATTTAATTTAATAATATTTATTTGTTTTATTTTTAGGTTCGCAAACTTGACGTTATATCGAACAAGGTTGCATGATTGATGGATGATATTAATATCTTTGCAGTCACGAGTACGAGCGACGACGAACATCCTGATCGGTTATCGGTATCAGGCCAGCGTACCCTTTTAACCGACTAGGTACTAAAAAATCCAATAAAGTTGGGGTCAACTTCATATAGGTATTAAATAGGAGAAATAGTGTGTTTTCTAACGTGTCAGTGATAAAGTGCGATAATAGTAGGGTGTGTGCAATTAAAGTGGTTATTAAAGATCGTCCCATAATTGTAATGAGTATATATATGCCTACGAATGTTCCCGTTAATCTATCGGAATTCACGGACTGCCTGGGTACGGTAAGTGCTATGATAGATGAACATGGTATTGAATCTGTTTACTTGCTTGGTGATTTCAATGCCAACCCTGGAGAGCTATTTTTCACTGAACTTATGAGTTTTTGCAATGAACAGCATTGGTCTTGTATTGACACAGATATGCTAGGTATGTCATCTAAAACGTATACCTTTATTAGTGAGGTATATGGAACTCCTAGCTGGCTAGACCACTGTATCCTTACCCAGGCGGCAGCGTGTTCTGTGTGCAATGTATTTGTAAAGTATGATTGTTTCTGGTCAGACCATTTCCCGCTAATCATTGAATGTGATTTGGAGGTCTTGATACCTAAAGTAGAGGGTAAAGGAAAATCAATAAAAAAGTCAGTTTGGGGGGAAAGGACGGAGAAACAAATCGCACTTTTTGCACGTGAGGCTCACGTGAGATTGAGGTGTATAGATTTTAATGAAAAATTTACCTATTGTGCAGATCGTTATTGTAACAGTCCGGGTCACAGGCGTATTCTTGATGGGATATATAATGACATCGTATCAGCGTTATGTGAGGCAGCGGTGTGTGAGAGTGTCAGCATGCGAGGTGGGGGGAGGGGTCCTCGTGTGATGGGCTGGACGGAACACGTAGCCGATGCTCACCGGGTGGCCAGGTCCAGGTTTGTGGAATGGGTGTCATGTGGGAGACCTAGGTTGGGCATAGTGTATGAGGAGATGTGTGACAGCCGAAGGGCGTTTAAATCCAGACTAAAGTGGTGTCAAAACCACGAAAATCAATTGAAAATGGATGCCCTTGCAAAACAACATTCCAAGGGTAACTTCCGGGGTTTCTGGCGGGAGACGAGTAAGGTGAATGTGCGGCCTGGCCTTCCGACGAGCATCGGTGGTGTGAGTGACGCAAAAGAAATAGCTACAATCTTTAAGGACTATTTCTGCATACAGTCCCCGTTGGGCCCGTGGCGGGAGATGCCTGATGCTCGGACCCGTAATGAGGTAGTAGGAATAAGATTTACAGCAAAGAATGTCGCTTGTGCCATAAAGTCCATTTCGCGCGGAAAATCTCCAGGTCACGACGGTCTGAGCATCGAGCACCTCCAACATGCCGGACCACACATGGCGAGAGTCCTAGCTATGTTCTTTAACTTGTGTATGAGTCACTCATACATGCCCACTGACATGTTAAGGACGCTAGTAGTGCCCGTGGTGAAAAATAAAACCGGGAACCTAACGGATAAGAGTAACTACAGGCCCATCTCTCTTGCCACGGTCATTGCAAAAGTATTTGACGCTATGCTTAATACACAGTTAAATAAATACCTAAAACTGCACGACAACCAATTTGGGTTTCGACCTCATTTGTCCACAGAAAGTGCCATACTGTGTCTTAAGCATACCGTCAGTTATTATACTAGTCGTGATACACCAATATATGCGTGTTTCCTTGACCTGTCTAAGGCGTTTGACCTGGTGTCCTACGAAGTACTGTGGAAGAAACTCGAGTCAATCAACTTACCAAATGAACTAATAGGCATCCTCAAGTACTGGTATGGTCACCAGGTCAACAATGTTAGATGGGCAGGCGTAATGTCCGATGAGTATGGGTTGGAGTGCGGGGTGAGGCAGGGTGGACTGACCTCTCCTGCCCTCTTTAACCTTTATATGGACGCACTGATCGTCGCGCTTAGCAGTCAGCATGTCGGTTGTCATGTGGACGGTGTCTGCGTCAACAATCTCAGCTACGCAGACGACATGGTGCTGCTGAGTGCGTCGGTCTGTGGTCTCAGGAGACTGATGAGGACGTGTGAGGAGTACGCCTTGAGCCACGGATTGTCGTATAATGTGGCAAAAAGCCAATACATGGTTTTTGAGGCCGGCAGTAACCGGCCGACTATCGTACCGCCTGTCATGCTTAATGGAGCTGTACTGGAAAGAGTTTACAGGTTTAAATATCTAGGACACGTGGTTACTGCTGACCTCAAGGATGATGGGGATATTGAACGGGAGCGAAGAGCACTGTGCGTACGCGCAAATATGTTGGCACGTAGATTTGCACGGTGTTCCGGTGACGTGAAGTTAACGCTTTTTAAAGCATACTGCACGTCGCTGTACACGTGCGGTCTGTGGGCGAACTACACGCAAAAAGCGTACAGTGCTCTTCGCGTCCAGTATAATAACGCGTTCAGGGCGGTGATGGGGCTGGCTCGCTACTGCAGCGCCTCGGGCATGTTCGCGGAGGCGCGCACGCCGTGCTTCCACAGCACCATGCGCGTGCGCGCGGCGGCCCTGGTGCGGCGCGTGCGAGCCAGCCTCAACACCGTCGTGGCGATGATTGCGGACAGACTGGACTGTCCATATATCATGCACTGCTGCGACAGGCATGTTAAGACTGGCGTGGGATAGGTTAAGTTATTTGTAAGCAATTAATATGAGCCTTGTGTTGCTTGAAATAAATGAATTTTGAATTTGAATTAAGTTTGCATGAATCATTGCACTAGTTTTGGTAATAAAAATAAGAATTACTTAAATAACTCGTCGCTTTGGTCACGATTCTATCGCGGTGGCTGCGACTAGTCCGTGCTGGGGGGCAGGGATGGAATCAATTTTCGTGTCCAGCACTCCTCCGACCCCGGAGAGTCATTTCAGGGCCCTTAGCATGGTCACCTTTATCGATGTGGATAAACGTGTATAACACATCTGTCACTCTCGCACTGACGTATTTAGTGGTCAGCAAGTGACAACTGTGTTATGCACGTTTGTCCACATCGATAAAGGCGACCATGCTACGGGCCCAAGGTGCAAGCCAACTGTAAGCGGTGGGCTGTGGAGTATGGAGAGACCTGGTGAAGTCCTGCTCGAGGCGCGCGGCGCTGGCGCCGGCGAAGTGCAGCAGCAGCTGCAGGCAGGCGCCGTGGTGCAGCGAGCGCGCGCGCCGCGCCTCCGCGAACACCAGCCACGGCGGCGCGCCCAGCACGCGCCGCACCTCCGCCAGGAACTGCCCGCTGCGGCACACCACAAGCGGTTACACACGGCATTAGGTTAAGGCTCGGCGTAAGGGTTGTTGTACGAGGAAGTGCAGAGTCCGGCCAAACCAACAACCCTGCCAATGCATTGTTGGGTTCTGAAGACAACTGGAAGACTAATACTGACTAAGGATTAATGACTAATTACATGTTAATCCTCAAGACTAGCAACAATCTGTAGGAGAACTTATAGAGACTATATTTAATGTTGTCTTGCACCGTCATAGGTAGGTAAATAAGTTTTTTTTGTATCATTTATTGCGCTTGTGATTATTAGAAGGTTCGACACGTTTTCCTGCTTATTAACTACGCATGATAATAATATTTCATATTCACTGTTTCATATAATGATAGGTCAGGTTCTATCAATGTCGCAATATAAAAAAAAGGCTTTTCTTCTCAGCAGTGGTCTCCTCTGATAGAATTTATTTATCTTTTTTTCGAATTTACTTATCCACGTACCCGTTGGCTTATTTGGCAGAAACCAAACGGAGAACCGTCACATAAAAAAGTCGATAAATTCAGAGTGGATGATGGGACTTTATTCGAAACAAGTCCATCTATGTGGTACATATTAGATAATCTCAAAACTTATTTAACTCTAAGCTGTTTAAAAAAGCCTATCAAGACTCCTCGTTTCAAGTTACATCGGTGTCTCACGGACACTCCTCCACAGACCACTTACAATAGACCCTGAAACCTTTGGTTTTGTAGCGTGACGGGAGGTGTACTGACATGGCGAACCGCGGCGGCTTCATGATGTTGACGTATTTGACGATGTCGTGGTCCTCCTCCAGGTTGGCGCAGGCGAGGCGGTCGCGGCCGCCGCCCGGCGCGAACACCACGATGGAGCGGCCCAGCGCGCTCGCCGTGCCCTCCAGGGGCAGGTTCGAGTCCGAGAACACCTGCCGCCCCGCGCCCACGTCTGCAATTACATCATCATCATCATTATTAGCCTGGTCAACTGCTGGACATGGCCCTTCCCCAAGAGTCTCGCTCTTCATGACGGCCGATTCTGTATTACTGAATCTTCACCAGATCATCGATCTACCAATTCCTTGAGGGAAGCCATCGAATTCTTCGCTTTGCAATGACATAAAATAACTTAATTAGGTATGTACTCTTAATAAGTCAATTAAATTGGTCCATATAAGTGGTTAGTTAACAACAAAATTAAAGAACCTATAATAAGCACGGTACCAACCTATACGGCCCAGTGAAAAGTAAAAGATTCCATAAAATTCTAGAGATTACAGACGCCTTAGATTTTGCAAATTGGAGGCGAAAGACTAAAGTGCTGCTAATAAATTATTTTTCACGTGAAAAGTCTTGGAGATCAATGACAAACTTTTCTATAACGGCTTTCTATCTTATTACCTTTATTCGTTCTCTCCGGCTTTAGGTAAAAAAATCCTTAGGTAATGGTGAGCGACGCTGTTTGTACGTCATTTCCACGTTCGAATCACGAAAGACCCTCTGCTGCGCTAATTTGGTTCATCATGAGGAACCGAATTAGCGCAGCAGAGGGCCTTCGAGGATACCCTCATGGCATAACATTAATTCTTCACTTCACATAACTTGTATCGCAAAAACACTTTTAGTCGAATGATAATTTTGCATAAAGATATATATACTACACGGCATAAGTATCATTTGGCAGCATATTATTATTTAGAAGTTTACTTTCGCTGACTTTCGTTAAATATAATTTTATGGACCATCAATCAATCCTACCGCATACTTTTTGTTACGGCATAATGTATTTTCTGCTAGCAAAAAAGTTGATTAGGTTGGGTTAAAGCTACAGAAACGAAACTGTGCCAGAAATAAAGGTAAGGTTAGGTTAGGTTAGGTTAGAGGTGCAACCGCAACAGAAACAAAACGTACCAGAAAAGTAAGTTAGAATGGTTTAGAACTTTATGCCACCTAAAACATTATGCAAAATATTTTTCTGCGAAATCAATATTCCATTAAATAAATCAAAATATGTATATCAAGGGACAATGTCACAGAAATTGATCTAATCCCAAACTAAGCTCTAGGCTTGTACAATAGGAACAATAGGCAACGATAAACTTACTTACATAGAGAAATTTATACTTAAATACATAGAAAACATCCAAGACTCAGGAACAAATACTCGTGCTCCTCACACAAATATCTGCCCTTACCGGGATTTGAAGTCGGGACCGCTAGCTTCGAAGGCAGGGTCACTACCAACTAGGCCAACGTGTCTTCGAATTCAATATTATTAAAATCGACAGTATTTCAAAGTATGATTCTGAATAAGAAAAGATTGCGAAGTGATTGTATGCCAAAGAAAACTAAGCAAAAATGAATTCTGCCATAAGATATTTCCGTCAAGTAACATTATGCAATACAAAAATATGACTATACAATTTCTGCAACACATTAGTAAAACGTTTCGTCGTTGACATGTTTAAGTTAACTGCGGAATTGTAAGAATGTCCCTGGAGGCGTGACTCACTGATGGTGCCGAGGCGCGAGGTGAGGTCGCCCACGTCGCAGCGCAGCGGGTTGTCGGCGCCGCACTCCTCGTTGTACAGCTCGTGCTGCGGACGAACACTACAGTCACATAAACGTATTCAAGTTCCACCGTACAGCCCTGGCAGACCAACAAACGACTTCTACATAGTATAAAGGAGAGAACGATAAAGGGGAATCACTTCCGCGATTGCAAACCTTAGTGATCCTTCATAAAGCCCTAAATATATTAATGATTAAAAGAATAATTGGTGCTCTTTACAATGTACTCGTAGTAGGTAGATGTTCCAGCGGTAATAGCAGCCGCCACGCAGTGCGTCGCGGGCTATAGGTGGGTGGGGTGTTCCGTTGAGCGGGTCCACGAGCTGCGTCAAGTAGGGGTTCCAGCAGTAGCCGCCAGCCATGCAGCGCGTCGTGGGCTAGGTGGGTGGGATAATGGTGAGTGGGGTATTACGTTGAGTGGGTCCGCGAGCTGCGTATAGTAGGGGTTCCATCGGTAGCCGCCGGCCACGCAGCGCGTCGCGGGCACGGCCACGGCCGCGTCCACGCCTACTGGGTTCACGAACACCTCCCACCGGTGCCCGTACGTCTAAGGAGACAAGACCACACCAAACATAAAACCCATCTGGAAAACAGTTGAATTTATTTATTTATTTATATTTGAATTGTCGTGCGTATCAACAAAATTTTAACTGCACACAACAATTTATAAGTACAGAGGAATTGGGCTTTTCATAATATCATGCATGGTTAATACCGATCGTATTTAACTGGGAAAAGAACTTTCTAACGAAAAAATTTTTCTTCCTGAATCTTATGATATATCGGGAAAAAGAGTGACTATTGGTTGCAGTATATACTTACCACGTTCCGGTCCCGGTCTCCAGGGTACCGCAAGTTGACCTCGATGGTGGTGTCGCTGGTACCGCCGTCGTTGGAGACGAGCTGCGTGAGGCGCACGTAGCCCCACGCAAACCCGCCCGGGTGGTGGAATGAGGCCAGCGCGCGCCGCTCGCGCGCCTCGCTCGGGCTGCAACCGCACATAACAGTCAGTCGGACAACTCTACCGTACACTTGTACGACTCTACTACTCAGACAATGTCATTGCGTGTTTTGAGGCGACACCCCTTTGACTTGTGTTAGCCAGAAACACTGGAAATATTTTACGCGACTCATGCGTGTTGTCTTGGGCTTTTGAACAGATTTTCCATAAGAATCCCTGCGGATTATTTTCTCAATTAAAAACGTCTTTAAACTTTACGCCAAAACTATATCTTCTGTAAATACTGTCTAGAGTTGCCAGCGAAAAGAACTAAACGTAACATGGATCCAAGAATAAGCCCAGAGCCCGCTCCTCCCAACTGCTCGCCTCCTGAGAACATCTGAAAAGTCGAGAATCAGGTTGTGACTCGCCTGTAACCACGCTCGAGCGAGCCGCAGGCCCAGCGGCGCGCGCGCACGGCGCGGGACAGTAGTACTGAGCGGCCGAGCACGCTGCGCGCGCCGAACAGCGTCAGCTGCGTGTCGTTGTTGGCGATGCGCGCGCGCCGCAGCCCCTCCAGCCGCCCGAACTTGTCGCCCAGCGCGCCCACCGCATACTGGTCCGCCGTACCTGCCCGGAGAGCATCGTGTGAGTGAAAGCATGGCTGTAACAGGTATACTTGTACAAATAGATACATAACGTCACGCCTTCATTCCCAGAGTGGGGTAGGCAGAACTACAGAAATAATAACAACTCTAAAGAGACTTGTTGATAATTCTGTAACCACATTTTGCAATAGTAGGCTAAGATGTAGGTACGAGTATGTTGGAATAATCTAGCACCGCCAGTCAATAGCACTCAAACCGTTACCACCTAAAAACATAAAATGAATTATCGTTTGGTCATCGTTATGAGCTCTTTTCTACTTGACAGCGTGGCGCTGTGTTAAATATAATACATAACATGTGAAAGGCAACCCATGTGGACCCAGTAAAATAGAGGCCGGACGTCGGCCAAGTGTTGGCCAAGCTGTTGGATAACCAATAAGTATTGCTTCATTTATTTTATATTTTAAATACCAGAAAAAATATATGGTATTCATTTAGTTTACGTATTTGTTTAGCAAATAGTAGTAACGTGGTAAAGAGTGGACCGGCCGCTGAAGGCTGTGAGCCCGAGTCTGATACCACGCTGAGTGGCAACAAGCTCGGAGTTTATATTAGATTCAGTTCTCTAAGAGTGTACCTATTACTCTTCTTATTAAGGTTCCGTACCCAAACGGTGCCAATGGGATCCTAATATAAGCCTCTGCCTGTCGGTCTGTCTGTCTGTCCGTCAGCGAGCTGTATCACATGAAGCGTAATAGCCAAACACTTGAAATTTTCACAAAGCCGTTACAAAACAAATAATAAAAATTAGTCACAAGTTAAAAGGGGTCCCAAATGTTTTAGTTTTCGCTAGTTTTCAAGTTAGCACGGCTATCACTAATATAGTTTAAAAGTATTTTTGTGACTCATAAATAAAATCAAAGGAGCTAAAAAAGGCATTTCCCCCGATTGATGATTGTGAATGCTCGTGTTAGTAAGGACATCCCTGCGGCCGTGTGGTGAACGTGACCATTACGGTGTACCCCACCTTTAGTAGGCTCGGGGCTGAGCGAGCGGTTGACGTGATGCGGGTTGTAGGTCTCCTGCAGCGAGCTGGTCTCACAGGGAAACTCCAGGTCCTTCTGCACCGGTGCCTACAACCGAACACACAAAGACTCACAATCGGACTTCTTCATTCAAAATTTTGTAGCTGGGTTTTATTTCTAAAACCATTAATTTATATGAGTTTGTGATACTGCACTCACGTTAATTTCATGTAAGTTGAAACATTTTAACAAACAGCTCTATATGGCACCTGAAAAGCGTCAAACGTGACGCCAAGCGAAGACTGGATTCGATAGTAAGTATTAGCTTTAGCTACGCGTGCGGGGTAGGTACACTCGAGTGCTGCAAGCCGCAGATGTCAGCCTGCGAGTGGCTGTGCGCGGTATCGACGGCGTGTAGCGGTACTGACGGTGTGTATCCGGTAGTCCAGCACGCTGTCCAGCCCGTCCAGCGCCAGCTGCAGGTTGGTGACGTCGTACTCCGACTGCTGCGTGAGCTCCAGCCGGCCCTGCACCGCGCCGGCGCCCTCGCCGAACCAGTCGTGCACCACCGCCTTGCGCCGCGCCTTGCCACCCACGCTGCAACACAATTCATTGCCTTTAAAGGAAGGCAAAGGAAGGCAAAGCCACCTATGTAGGAAGGGGCATTTTTCAAGCCGAGTCTTTGTTTACAACTAACACTGCATAAACTACTGAAAATTTGGCCTATTTCGTCTTTTTCTCACTGACGGTCGAGCCAGACCTTGCAGGATGTTGTCTGGAACCTGGACCTGTTCTATTTAAGTACACGTATACATTCGCCAGAAAGTTCTGCGAGAAACAGCGGTTACTTCTTCCTGCCAATCTTGACGACGAATCGTCAAACGCTTAGGCGTTAAAACTGGGTCTGTAGCGACCGGTTCACATGTCCACCAAAGGGGTTGGGCTCTGGAAAAAACAAGCTATTTTCTATATAAAGTATAAATAGTGTTGTTACACGGAGCAGGCCACGCGCTCGCCGCGCGCCACGGGCCCGTGGTCGTCGAGGATGACCAGCGAGCGGCGCAGCACGGAGTAGCGCCCCGCCAGCGCCAGCAGCGGGTCCGAGAACTGGCGCCGCGTGAGCGCCGCCGCCGCGCGCTTGCGCCCCGCCACCGCCAGCGTGCCATGCCTGGACACCCAGTACGGTCAGCAAACAGAACCTTAGTTTATGCTGCTGATATTTAAAAAAAGCCGGTCAAGCGCGAGTCAGACTCGCTTACTGAGGGTTCCGTACAAACTTATAAGAATGTAAAATTGTATTGAGGGACGAACTTGACTTTGCCGTTGAAAAACTGTGTCTCCATACTCGTACATCGACATAGTTCGCGATTAAATGACCAACAGCATGAAAGTTTGCAATCGCGAAATGATTTTTATTTTGTGATGTAACTAAAAATTTAAAGTTTTCGCAACTTTTCCTTTATTTGTGCTATAAGACGTTGCTTAGTACCAAATTTCAATATTCTGAGTTTACGGGAAGTGCCCTGTAGGTTTTGAAAATTTGCGGAAATTTGCCGCATAAACGGCTGAATCTTTTGATTGCGTTGGCTTAGAAGTTTGATTTTTTCACAGCTCCAAGGGACAGTAGACTTGAGTATTTGATATAAATTCCAGCTTGATAACTCCACGCGTTACTTTGAAAAAGGGTCTTGACAAACAGACAGACAGATGGACGGACGGACGGATGGACGGACAGACAACAAAGTGATCCTATAAGGGATCCGTTTTTTCCTTTCGAGGTACAGAACCCTAAAAAGAATAAGTTATGTAGATGTTTTATTCAACCCGCCCCTGCATTTGTCGTCTAAATCTGTCCTAGTTTTACGGTTTATAAAGAAAAGACACCAGGATCATCAACGGGAGGTTCGCAATGTTCAACGAAGTCAACGAAGAACACTGCTAATCGATGCACAGCTACTGTCACCAGCGGTGATGTATCACGTTACGGTCTGGTATTGAAGTCTCCGAGGAGACGGCGAGTTCTATGCTCTCGCGTCCAACCGGAGGGATGTTGACTATAGCGACCTGGTGGTGAGGTCCCCGAGGCGGCACAGCGGCGCGCGGCCGCAGTAGAGCCCGGGGCGGCGCGGGTCGGCCTCGAGCGGGCGCGGCTCCCACTCGGCGCCGGCGCTCTCGCAGCGGCGGCTCCAGTTGTAGAAGTCGGCGCCGGGCGCGTGCTCGTGCAGCGCCCAGCGGTGCCCGAACGTGTCGTTCACGTTCGAGCCGTCCGCGTGGATCTGGAATGATCAACGTCATACATGAACAAGCTGAAGACAAAAGTGGCTGTGGTGAGATCTTTAAAGAAGCTTTACTATAAGGTTTGGGTACGAATTAGAGCAGCCTCGGGTCGAGGCACGCACGGCTCACCTATTTTGCTCAAATTCGTACGCGCTGACGCGCTGTGCGAGCGACGCGCGGCGAGCCGTCAAGAGTCGGTCTTTTGATCGAGCTCAAAGGCGCCTCGGTGTGCGTGCCTCGCGTAATTTGGACGTGTATCCGAGCGTACCGTGGGCAGAACGACAAGTTCTAACTTGTCTGTGGGCGAGGCGCGTACAAATTTGATAAAGTTGCAGAGCCGTTCCATTACCGAGGCGATTTCTTCTTTTTGTTAATAATTCGGGAATGATAAACGCAGCCCAAAGCCATTTTGAAATGTCGGCTCGCGGTGAGCACTCTGCGTCATCCGCGCATGTTTATGTGCAACAATTTGGCTCGCAAGCAGCTCGCCGCGCGGGGCGCGCATGCCTCAGGCTGAGCCGCTCAGATTCGTACCCAGCTTTATACGCAAATAAACGTTTTATCTATCTATCTATCTATCTTATACTTATATTTCAGTGTGTGGAGGGACAAGCTTAGAGAGCAATGCAATATTTCTATCCTCTTTAAGTGTCTTTTCGTCACTACTCAAAGAGGCGATAACACCATTAAGCTACTTGCCATGTCAATGGATTTTTTGCCAATGGCTTTGTACGGTACGAACAATCTTCTAAATGTTCTAAGATTATTTACTTGCGACCCGCCCTCGCTTCGCTCCAGGTTAAAGTAATAATATAAATCTTACTCTTGAATCACTCTATCTATTAAAAAACCGCACCGAAATCCGTTGCGTATTTTTAAAGATCTAAGCAGCGGGAAGCGACTTTGTTTTATACTATGTGTTGGTATAAATTAGTTTTAAACTACAAAATGTTGTTAAATGTTAGCTTTTATTGCTTGTTCTGTGTCGATGCTAGAACAAAGAGGATAGGGCGTCAAATACTTAGGATCCAGTTTCGATGAAAACGCACCAGGTTCTCGATGGTGATGGTGGTGTCCTCCCAGGGCCGGCCCTGCGGCTGGCGCAGCACCACGCGGCCCACCAGCGGGTAGCGGAACACCGCCTCGGCCGCGCTCATGGGCGTCTGCTGCTCCGAGCCCCACTCGTACGGCACCACCGTGCCGCAGATGTCGCGCTTCGGGGGGCGGCTGTAACGACACCACTTATCATGGAGGCGCTGGGATACCAGACCAACACATTTAAATACCAGGGGGTAAAGACACCTAGGCCCAAACTAAACTCTAGGGTTTTCTTAAATAACAATAAACATACTTAATTAAAGAAATAAATACCGAAATACATAGAAAACATCCAGGACTCAGATTCTACACGGTAAAACCTTATGGTTTGTATCGTTTTTTCGTATTGTCAACGTTTTGATATCTCTTATTTAGTTGACAGTAATGGCGGGCCAGTTAGAAAGGATACATAACATGCCGAGTGCAATAAGTTACACACCGCTCGACCAGCAGCGCGCGGTGGCGCACGGAGGCGGCGCCCCGCAGCGGCAGGAACAGGTCCCAGTAGGCGCCGGCCAGCTCGGGCGCCAGCCCCGGCAGCAGGTACCCGTGCGGCTGCCGCGGGGAGCGCCCCAGCAGCTTACCTAGCAGGTCCCCCACCGGGTACTGGTCCTGCGTGCCCATACCTGCAACACACCGAACAGATATTATACAAAAACTCTCTTAAGTTTCATTTATAATTATATCTACTAAAAACCTCCAATATCAATGATATTCATTCTGATGAACGTGAGTGGTTGGCTTAAGGGAAAAACACCACTTAAGTTGTAAATCGTAGATACAAGTAAGTAGCTATAGTAATTAAATATCTTAAATGCATAAAGTTGTATTTTTATGTGATTAGCTGGGACGCCGCCAACTCGGCCCGCCCGCGCCGATCACGCTAATTACTTGATTAAGAACACGTTGCCAATTAACGCAAATGTTTCAATATCAAACGGCTCAAAATTGTGATCTATCTGATTTAATTATTATTTGGCTTACCAATAGTTATAAAACTATTAACTTAATTAATAATAACAAGTCTAGGGAAAAGTGACAGGGTGTTAACCTAATGGTTAAATAAAGTATAAAATTATTTTTGATTCAAAAATACACCCCACCAAGAGAATGACTAACGAAATAAGATAGCGTCGATAACGAAGAAAGAACGTAAAACTATAAAAAGTAAGCTAACGTAAAACAAACCGCGGTTCGCGAGGCACAATGTAATGATTAAATTTTCCAGTAATGAGCTTAATCACCGTTAACGATGATGGTGTCATTTGTTCGGTACAAGTCGTCGCCAATCGCCAACATCGGAGAAAATAGAAAAGGCTGTAGAACAGTTTGTCGAATGAGGGAACCACTATCTTTTCCCTTCTACTTATGAGTGTTAAAACCTTCATGCCTGATATTATGTTTACTCAAATAATGACTGACAAAAGTATTCTCAATCAGTTCCATCTCAAGACCGATGCGACGCGACACAATTTTGAAGGAATGGGTATCTTCGAATTCAGATAGAGGAGCTAAATAATTTTCTAGCATCGAAGTCGTCAAACAAATAAAGTTTTAAGCCATGTTGCGTACGAGCATGTCACTGTTTTTACTTTTACTATTCACCTACATTGGTTGGTCGTTCGGTGAGGCAATAATTTGGTGTGGTATGATAAGATATTAACTTATATTGTTAATTACAATAAAAACATGGAATAGCTGCATTTCCTTATACAGAAACGTTTAGGTACTAAATAAATCTTTCCACAATTCTGATCCGTAAAATTCTGTCTCTCAGTCTGTCAGTCAGACATCTCACTCAAGTGCAGTATCAATACGGTCATTTAAATCCTAGGACTAGAGCACGGGGCTGGCACGGTAGCCAGGTTGGCCCGCGGGGGTTGCAGCACCAGCAGGTCCTTGTGCTCCCTGGGAAGGCCCTCACCAGGGGGCGGCACGGCGGCCAGGTCGACGCCGCTGGGGTTGTAGACGCCGCCCGTGGTGTTGCAGGGCGCGGCGCTGGCGGGGTCGGGCGGCAGCGCGCGCACGGAGTAGCGCAGCACGGAGCCCACGAAGCGCAGGTTGGCCTCGTAGTCCAGGTCGGCGGCGCCCAGCGAGAACGCCGCCCACGTGGGCGCGCCGGCGCAGCGCTGCCGCAGCTCCACCACGCCGCGCACGCCCTCCATGCTGACCAGCACTCTGCGCGGACACAGTCAGGCCACCTCAGAGTGGTGATTCTCTTAAACATCTTGGTCAAAGTATGTACAGTAAAAAATAGTCAACTCCGACCCTTTAGGATCCTCCTACCTATTAAGAAAATGCAGTAACGGGTAATATTTAAGTTTAAGGTTTTAATATCCGACATAAGAGGACAAATATGCATCGGGGTAGAGGGTAATTTTAGTTTAATATGTGTAAAGAGCTCTAACTTGGCAGTCTGCGGCGGCATGAGCCGCAGCTTAGCGCAGGCCAGGAAGCTGTCCTCGTGCAGGTGGTCGTACACGACGAGGTACAGGCTGCGGCGCGTCGCCTGCATGTCCCCGCGCAGCGCCGTCACCACCTCGTGCTTGAATAGCGCGCGCGCGCTCGTCGCGCGCGGGTCGCGCGCCACGCGCACTAGCCCCAGCCGCGCGTCCAGGTCCCCCACCGACAGCCCGTCCGCCGCGCTCTCCGGGTCGAACACTGCCTGCAGCACGTTGCAGTTGTCTTCATGATTCCCTTTGTCGGAATCAAAGATGTCAGTCACAAAGAGCTTCCATTTATGTTCCGTGTACTCTGCATCGCCGCGGACAGCTCGCATGTGGTATAGATCAGCGGTAACGTCCGCGTCGGCCTCGTCCTCGTCGTGCGCCGCCAGCCACCGGAACGCCACGGTTCCGGCGATGGGCGAGGTGAACTGCGCTTCAGCGTAGGTCTCAGCGGCGTCGTCGACGGCGAGGATGGCGGCGCAGATCACGTGGCCTTCGGCGGACTCGAAGCGCAGCGAGCGACCCCAGAAACCGCCGGAGCCGGTCAGAGGGCGCATGGTCTCGAACTCGGCTTGCTCCTTGCCGGGGAGGATGAGGAAGCCAAGCTCGTCGGTGAGGTCGAAGAGCTCGGGCCCCAGCGCGGCGGGCGCGCAGCGGCCGGGCCCCACGTCGCGCAGGTCGGGCGGGAAGGCGTGCACGGCCCAGCGCAGCGCGTGCTCGGGGTGCTGCAGCGTGGGCGCCAGCGCGGTGCGCACGGCCACCACGCCGGCGCTCTTCTGCGAGAACTCCACCTCGCCGTGCAGCCCGTGCTGCGAGATGTACGCGCGCAGCACCAGGCTCGCTCCGCCATCTGCGCACATCACAAAACATACCATCATTACGAAACTGGCCGTTCCTGATAAGTACGCTTTGGCGGTGGCCCCAAAATTGCCGGTCTGATTTTAACGAGAGAATACAAGCTCTCACATTGATTAAATTATGGCAATCAGAGAAAACAATACAATGAATCAACTTCATTCTTTTTTTGACAAGGTTCTATCTATAGTGACCGACCTAGAGTTCTGGAAAATCAGTTACAAATCAATCACCGGACGGATCGCCTGATAACTAATCCGTCCGATGCGTCCGATGCGTACGATACCGACATGTGGATGCTTACCTATTCATGACCGTAATGTTTGAAATGTACTTTCATTAACGAGCCAATTAATAACAATTAATTACTTATTAGAATATGCATTAGTGTTGATAAAACATAATCATTCACCGAAACAATATTAATGCGGTACCCAACCGTGAGTCATTAAGAATAGTTATGCTACTTATTTATCCACAAATAGCACATGTGGGCACATGGCAGGGAAGAAAGTACGCGATTTACGGACGAGCCAGAGTTCCGAAACGTAGTTGCGGTCCTCTAGAGCACGAGTCCGCTGAGGCAGACAGAGTGCCTTTTCTCAAGTATTATGTTATGAGGAAATATAACATTTTTTTATTAAATATTTACGTAATTAAGCCAATACGAAATAGAATATTTTTCTTTTGTATTAAAACGGCCTGTCATAAATGTGAAGTTCTCTGACCCCAGGCCAGACCAAAAATATCCATAATTCCGAGCAGCGCAGCGTTCGTACCATATGTGGCACTACAAGACAAGCAAACGAAACACAGCCCTAAGGCGGCGGACCACTTGATGGTCGACGGTCGACCGACAGTATGCGGTGATAAGATTTTGAGTTCGAAAGCGCGCGCGTTGATATGTAACTATTCATGGCAATGATTTAACTAATTATAGGTAGGTTTAACACGGACCTCACGATCCCTTATTATTATATCATAGCTTATGAATCAAATCGGCTCGGGGTAACATAGAGTTGCAACCGGAAATGAAGTCCTGTACCTACCAACCGGTACTGGCTCGAGGCGGCCCTGAGTCGGTACTGCACTCAGGGCTGCGTCGACTGTTGGCCGATATTGTGACAGCCACATCACTACGATGTGTTGTTTGATCATGCGTACAATACACATATTTGATTTAATCATTGTTTCATGAATATCATGATTTACAAACATTCAACGAGTTTTAAAAACGCCTGATAGAGGACATTCTACCACTCTAAATCGGCCTGCATTCGATGTCGACATCAAAAAATTGTTATCAATCATTTTTTATTATGTAGGTATGACATTGCTATTTTTGTTTTTTTTTGTTCTTCCTTTCCCTTTCTCGACGAAGTTAGGTAAGAACTAAACAAAGAGATATAGAAAACCATTCAACACTTCGTTTAGGAAAAGTCGAATAATATCGCATTTAGTTCTGCCCGGTACGCAAATAACAATAATAAATATTTACAACCCAGCTTTCCCAATTTCATATTAAAGTACCTACTCAAGTCCGATCTTTTATCCTTGACAATTATATTATCGAATTAAATAAGCAATATCACACAAAAACTACTTATTCAAAACAATTTAACCCTTATGCTAATAGAGTTAAAATTCCAATCAAAACAAAATACTAAATAGCTTTTTGACAGATGTGTTCTTGAACTCACGAGAAAGTTAGGCTAATACTGAATCCAACTTACCGAGAAATATTAAAACTAAATAAACTAACAACAACTTTGGCACCGTATGACTAACTCGGTTGCACATATTTACAGCTACGTGTTACATTGTATCACTGGACCTCACGCGCGACGTGCTCGGGCGACCATCCCGGCGCGGCACTGGCGCGCTCGGCTCTCGCGGCTCGGCGCGTGCACAAGTGAAAGGCAACTTAAACCAAGTTCAAGTTAAGTGAGACGGCGGCACGTTGGAGCGAGAGGCGGGTGACGTCACGAGGTGACTTGTTGATGGACGACGGCGTCGATGGTGAAGAACTATTGACTGTGGTGGTCGCCGGCCAACAGCGGCGCAGCTCCTCTCTGGCTCTCTGGGTGCTTCCATTGTTATTACTAGTTTTTTATTAGATTTAAATATTTTTTGATAACATAACTGCACAGGCCTACACTATGTTCGTCTTTTTTATGATATTATATATATATAACTGATTTTTTATAATATCAATATCACTGTGGTGTGTGAGAGAAAGTGAGAAGAATGAGATAATTATTGCCATACGAAATATTCGTATTGAAACCGCCCGACTAGCACGTAGGTCCAAGTGTTACAACACTTGCAGCCAAACTTTCTATCGATGTTCCACTTAGTTAATCGAACATGCTTGTACCAGACAAAGGTAGAGCTTCGTCGTTTATAGTGACAGACGTTTAGGGCCTCAACAGACAGACTGCGCGGAGCGCAGAGCATTCATTGAAAGAAGAAAACATCGCATCAAGCGGTCGATGTAACGTTGCGATCTGCAGTTCCAATATCAAACCGCTGACAAATGACCGCTGTCCAATTGATGAATGGAAAGACATTCGCAAGGCGCGGCCGCTCAACTGCTTGACTGCGACGGCTGCCGCTGGCGAGCCCATCTAGCTTTGATACGGTTATCATTCATGTTTTTAATCTTATGACAGCACTTATTCACTTAACAGTAAGAGCTGTAACGTCAACAGTGTCAATACGATATCAAAGTAAGATGGGCTAAAACAAAGTAAATATCAATAAAGGCCCTTATTCTACTTTGTCTTTTTTCAGCAAAGGAGGTGGTTCTCAGTTCGTCAGTTGTATTACACACACATATACAGAGTTGTTGGTATTCTGTAGCTCTGCCTACCCCACGCTGGGAATGAAGGCGTGATGTTATGTATGAATGTACGAGTATGTAGGTAGATACAGCGAATTACGCTCATGATTAGAGGCTCCGGACGAGCCCGAAACACGTCGAGCGATATTTGACATTATTTACGAGAGGAACTCGTTATAATCTCTTTAATAAAGTGTACACAACCGCTTAAGTACCTATGCCAAAAATCAGTGAGACAACGCTGACCAAACGATAACACGTCAAAGACAATAGTTTTACCGAGTAGAGTACACCCCAAGAATTCAGTAACAGCTTCCAACTCGTCTGAATATTGAAGTATGTAGGCGTTTTATTAATTTATTTTTACCATTAAACTTAAATAAGTAGTTTACACATATAACATTGTATGTTTGTAGAGCGTTCCGTGACTCACGGTCTGCACTGTCTGAAAACCAGCGCTGCAAGGGTCCGACAGCTCGACACTCTGCCGAGCCCGGGCCAGAGCCCGTTTCCCTGCCGCGAGAACGCAGATTAAATAATAAAAAAAAAATGTATGTGCACTTCTTTATGTAATTTATAAAAGTTGTAGAATTGTAGAATTTTAGTTCTGTTTTGTTTTCTCGTTTCCCAATCACAGCTGTCGCCTATGAGTGTCGTGTACAGTTATTGTTGAGTGGCAGACATGCGAATGTAACATAAATCAACTATTGTAATAACTCTAGGTGTGTAATTGGTTACAGTACCTTATAAATAAATAAATAAATAAATGTATTTCGCCTTCTTCTAAACAAACCAAACCGCGGGGCTCTGTTAAGCCGCCAATCATAATTGTTTGGTCGAACTTTGACGTATCAGTATATAGGTATAGGTGCTGGGTCTTTTGGCTGACGAACTATGTTACCTATACAGGGCGTCCCATGGCTATGCCACATGGAAGGAAAGTACCTTGAATATTGTAGATGGAACATTTTACTGAAAGAAGACATTATTTTAATTTAAAAAACAATTTAATCTGCATTCATAGATATTTCAATAATTACATGGTTGAACCGGGAATCGAACCCGTTACACGAGAAAAATAATTACCCTGTATCTTTATCATACCGATCGAAAGGCTTCATCATAAGGATTATTTTTTGCTAAATAACATAGTGTCAGAAATAAAAGGAAGACCATGAATTTTAACATTTGCTTTTTGCAAAGTTCGAATACGATGATGTCTTGCTTACAGACATACCGGTCAAATAAACGTCGACTACAAAAACAACTTTTCCAATTAATCTGAAAACTATATGTGGACCACTAGCCTAGCCTAGTCCCTCGATGTTTTAATGACCATACATACGAGTACACGTTGTCAACATCATGGTGTGCCTGCCGCTTTCCCATCCCGTTCTAGAGTATGGTTTAATTAATGATTATGCCGGTGTCAGCGCCTGGGCCTCACTCACTTGGAGACAGAATCCATGGTCGGCAGAGCCAGGACTTGACAAGTTTAACAAAATAAGAAAACTTTAAAAGCAGCGCACTTTGATAATGTCGTCTGTATAACTTAATCCTTATCGTTCAAATAATAAGTAATAAGTTTATAAGTAAAGAAAGTCATATAACTTTGTCAAATAATTGCTACGTGTAGGTACAGTCGAAGTCATAAATATGTTTACACTTTAGTACCTTGTCACTTTCATTCACTGAGACAATTACATATATTATATATGAAATATGAAATTGTCTCAGTGAATGAAAGTGACAAGGTACTAAAGTGTAAACATATTTATGACTTCGACTGTACTTATTTGTAAGTTTCTCAAGGGCCCAGGTGTAGACACCGGTCTTACTTTGTACTGTCACTCAACCTTGCGAGTATAATATAACAGGATGAGTAACATCGTTCTTGTTGTGTGAAACATACCTGAGAGTTTATATGGCAACACAAATTTTAGGTGTGTTGTTTCAGGACATAACCCACAGTCCACCGTGACGACTGGCGAGTCAGGCTGACGTCACGAATCGGCAATAAAATGGCATTTTCTAGAAGTGAAAAACTCGCTACCCCAACATACAGACCGCGCTGAAGCGAGCCACCACTCCGCAGCTGGGTCTGGACAAGGTGCATTACGCTAACGTTACCGATTTTGATAACGGCCGAAATATATTCGTATGGCGATAGATCGTTAGCTTTTGTGAATCCTACACATTTGGTCACTTTTCGACAATCGCCAACGATAGCGTTACGCATCTTCTCTAGCCCCGCCGAGCCGCATACTTTGGCGCGTGCGCGACGCCGTAACGTTACAGCGAATTCCTTACGACCGTCGCAGGCATAGTCAGATGGAAGTAATCCTTATTCCAATCCAAGAAGGTCGGTATTGCGGTAGAGGGCAACGACTGTCGGCAGGTGCGGTCCACATTGAAGCAACTGTAAATTCTTAGGAAAGAGACAATATAGCACACTGACTCGATTCAGGAAGCGGACCGTTCCGCAGAAGGTGTCAGGGACGGCGCTCGCGCCGCGCCACCCGAGCTGAAGTACCTGCGGGTACTTACATTTCTCGATACCGATCGGAAACCTTCGTTAACTAGTGTTGCATACCAAATACTGAAAAACGGAACGGTCCAAACAACGCCACATCATAAATAATTAGAAATGTGCAACTATTTATTTCTGCTGCAAAAAAGTTCTTAAGTTAAATAGTATAATCATATTTTTTAGATTTTACAGGGAGACATCAAAGACGTGACAGAATCCAGTTTTTCAGACTCGGTAATTGATGGCCATTTTCTAGTAATATTAGTCGCAAGAAACAAAGGCTATTTCTTTTTTATTAGTTTTCCCCACTATTAAATCACCGATCTAGTAAATCACGGTCACCCTATTTTTGGAATCATACCCTCTATGGATCCTATTCAGACTATTCTACTTTAATGACACTTCAGTCACAGTGACTATTTTATTCAAGTCACTAATTGTCAATTATTTAAATTGTTTGGTTGTTTCTATGTTTATCTTTGCATCTCTTTTTGTCACTTACCGTACAGTGACCACACTGTTTACAATAAATTGTTTAATTTTGATCATTGCGTGATTGTGAATGCTACATCTAAACACCTACATAATAATATCTATATTGTGAGGATCCCACTTTAATGCTTAATTAAGTCATATCACTTTTGATCACGTCTTTGATGTCACGTCGTCGTCGTCGTCGTCGTTTGTGTGTATACATTGATTATTAATATTATTATTGTGATATTAGGGTAATTAACGTGAAATGCGAATAAAAACAGCCTGTCCTTTGAAACAAATAAAGGGCCTGCTAATAAAACAACTGAAGATCACTACATAGTATAAAACAAAGTCGCTCCCCGCTGTCTGTCCCTATGTATGCTTAGATCTTGAAAACTACGCAACGGATTTTGATGCGGTTTTTTTTAGTACATTGAGTGATTCAAGAGGAAGGTTTATATATATATAATACTTTAACCCGGAGCGAAGCGAGGGCGGGTCGCTAGTTAAAAATAAAATAAAAGTCTTGTTCTGGGTAGGAACAATCTGTAGATTTTAGAAAAATGCATTTTACGGCATTTATGAATAAATAATAGATTTTCTGTCACAGCGCTCATCCTTACGACCCAAAGGTTGATATAAGAACCCCCTTCTAACTTGGAAAAATTACTTGATTTTTTGAGAGACCGCTTTTAAATAAAACATGCAATTTTTTCAAGTTGCAGGAAATCATACAAATTACCCTAATGTTATCCATATAGCTTAGTAACTTATAGCTTGTAAGGTCATGTATGGCATAATTATCGTGATGTTTAATTTACACCTTTTCTACAAAAAAAAGGAAAAAAATATATAAACGGAAATTTAATTTTAATTAAGTACATTTAAAAATTACCCAACAGCTTTTTAACTATAATTAAGTACCTAGGGTGATCGAACCAGTAATGGACAAGGTCCAAAGATGGACACTTGACTCTTATTTTACAGACTTTAATTACTTTTTTTTTATTCTTCATCTATTAAAGAAAAACCCGTATCAAAATCCGCTGCGTAGTTGTAGTAGTAGTAGTGACAGACAGACTGCGGGAAGCGACTTTGTTTTAACTATGTATGTAGTGATTTTAAAAAGTATTCACTTGATTTCGGTAACTAGCTTTAAAAACCGGGCAAGAGCATGTCGGACCATGCTCAGTGTAGGGTTCCGAAGCCGTTAAGTACTACAAACATAAAAACCGGGCAAGAGCATATCGGACCATGCTCAGTGTAGGGTTCCAAAGCCGTTAAGTACTACAAACATAAAAACCGGGCAAGAGCATATCGGACCATGCTCAGTGTAGGGTTCCGAAGCCGTTAAGTACTACAAACATAAAAACCGGGCAAGAGCATATCGGACCATGCTCAGTGTAGGGTTCCGAAGCCGTTAAGTACTACAAAAAGCATAAAAATCTTTTTTTTATCTTTTATTGTACCATTTTGTTGGAGTGACTAATATGCATGTAATTGCAGCTTTCTAGTACTAACAGTCTCTGCGCTAGATTGCGGGCGGACGGACGGACGGACATGGCGAAACTATAAGGGTTCCTAGTTTGACTACGGAACCCTAAAAAATCGAAGAGAAATAACCACAAACAGAAAATTTATACGATGTTAAGATACAGGTGTTTATACTTACTAAAATCATCTAAGACGGCACGAATTGACTTTAAATAGAAAAAGCGGCCAAGTGCGAGTCGGACTCGCCCATGAAGGGTTCCGTAGCAGCAAGTAACATAATATAAAAGTTCGTTGTAGCTTTGATCAATGTTTTTATGACGTATTAAAAAAAAACTACTTACTAGATCTCTTTCAAACCAATTTTCGGTGGAAGTTTGCATGGTGATGGTAATGTACATCATATATTTTTTTTAGTTCTATCATTCTCTTATTTTAGAAGTTACAGGGGGGGGACACACATTTCAACACTTTGGAAGTGTCTCTCGCGCAAACTGTTCAGTTTAGAAAAAAATGATGTTAGTAACCTCAATATCATTTTTGAAGACCTATCCATAGACAACCCACACGTATGGGTTTGATGAAAAAAATAATTGAGTTTCAGTTCTAAGTATGGGGAACCCCCAAAATTTATGTTTTTTTTTCTATTTTTGTATGAAAATCTTAATGCGGTTCACAGAATACCAAGCTTCAACAGTGTAGTTCTTATAGTTTCGGAAAAAAGTGACTGTGACATACGGACGGACAGACAGACAGACATGACGAATCTATAAGGGTTCCGTTTTTTGCCATTTGGCTACGGAACCCTAAAAATGAATCGCAAAATGTGTTGGTAAGCGCATAACTCAACAACGCCTGGTCCAATTTTACCAATTCTTTTTTTAAATGTTCGGTGAAGTCTAAGGATGGTTTTTGCGGCGAGAAAAATTCGAATAATTTCCGGGAAAGTCAGAAATTTGCAGCGGGGTGAAGTCACTGGCGGGCCGCTAGTTAGTTTATAATTATTAATTATAAAAAAAAAATGTAATACAACTAAAAATTTAAGGTTTTCGTAATTTTTCCTTTAAAACATTGCTTCATACCAAATCTCAAGATTCTAAATTGACTGGAAGTACCCTTTAGGTTTTGATTTCCTTGCGAGTTTCGAAAATATGCGGAAGTTTGCGGCATAAACGACTGTATCTTTTGATTGCGTTAGCTTAGAAGTTTGTTTTTTTCACAGCTCCAAGGGACAGTAGACCTGAGTATTTTATATAAATTTCAGCTTGATACCTCCACGCATTCCTGAGAAAAAAGGTCTTGACAGACGGACGGACGGACGGACAACAAAAGTGATCCTATAAGGGTTCCGCTTTTTCCTTTCGAGGTGCGGAACCCTAATAGTTATTACTTGTTGATTTTTATGTTTATAGTACATAACGGCTTCGGAACCCTACACCGAGCATGGTCCGACACGCTCATGCCCGGTTTTTAGGGTTCCGTAGCCAAATGGCAAAAAACGGAACCCTTATAGATTCGTTACGTCTGTCTGTCTGTCCGTCCGTATGTCACAGTCACTTTTTTCCGAAACTATAAGAACTACACCGTTGAAACTTGGTAAGTATAGGTAGATGTATTCTGTGAACCGCATTAAGATTTTCACACAAAAATAGAAAAAAAAACATAAATTTTGGGGGTTCCCCATACTTAGAACTGAAACTCAAAATTTTTTTTTCATCAAACCCATACGTGTGGGGTATCTATAGATAGGTCTTCAAAAATGATATTGAGGTTACTAACATCATTTTTTTCTAAACTGAACAGTTTGCGCGACAGACATTTCCACAGTGTTGAAATGTGTGTGTCCCCCTGTAACTTCTAAAATAAGAGAATGATAAAACTAAAAAAAATATATGATGTACATTACCATCACCATGCAAACTTCCACCGAAAATTGGTTTGAACGAGATCTAGTAAGTAGTTTTTTTTAATACGTCTTAAAAACATTGATCAAAGCTACATCGAACTTTTATATTATGTTACTTGCTGCTACGGAACCCTTCATGGGCGAGTCCTACTCGCACTTGGCCGCTTTTTTCATAATAAAAGCGTCCTTGCAACGTTCGCAGCTGACGTATGACGGCATGACAGAGCGCAACTCCCGTCCCGGCGGCCGCCCCGCGCCGCGTGGGGAAGTGTGGACGGGACTTTAGCGGCGCGATCTATTCGCGGCGACTCCCGCGCACGCTCCCTTCCCATTGTAATCCACACCGCGCCGGGCCCAGCGTGACTCACGTAAAGCCCCCGACGCTCTAACCCTCTCGCTCTGCCGTCTCGTCAGATTTGGGAGAAATGAGCCCACGAAATTCCTACTACGATTATGGGAGCAAGGTGACTCGTCCTCACTACAAGCGCAAATAACCGCTGAAAATAATTTTATAACCGCCTCCAAGAAAGAAGGAGGTTTTATATTCAGCTGTCCGTGGTTTATTGTTTATCACCGATATTGTTCACCGGGTTCTCCGTTAATTGAGAACGGATTAAAAAAATATATGTCGATTACTCAGAGTATTATACTCCAGTTGGTCCTATTCTCACAACGTTAGAATCAACGTTATAATTAACTTTTAATAATTAGTTTTTCTTTTATATTCCATTTGTTACTTTAGTTTGCACCGCCTACCAATTTATTTCTGTTTCTTTGACACTTCTCTTCTTTGTAAGGTTGTCTGGAAGAGATCGCTACTTAGCGATAAGACCGCCTATTGACTCACTTAGTAAGTTTTTATTTGTATTTTACTTTTCATGCTGTATTTGAGTGGGGTGTTCTATGAAGAATATTTGTATTGTATTGTATTGTCTTAATCGCTAGTGTCAAACATATAGGGGTTTTGGTATTTTCAGAAACAAGTCCAGCATTTGGGTTCACAGATGTCCGCCGCAGTTCTCGGCGGTAGTAGGTATTTCAAAGGTGGCTATAAAATATCTCGATTAAATAGTGATACTTAGTTAAGCGACTATGACGTAGTAAATTTCAATAGTTTCACTATGTAATACATACGCTACCTATGATTATCCCGCAGCATTGCTTGCGGTGAGCTTGAAATATATACTAAAAAAAACTGCTTTCAAAATCGTACAATATAATAATTTTTTAAATGGTGATAGATCAGTCAATTTGAAGTCTGCCTTTAGGTTACAAGTATGGTTGGACGCCGATTTCAGCTTGACTGACCTACGAGTACCATTTGAAAAGATATTCTACACGTTTGAGAAAGAATTCCATTATTTAAAAAAATAAATTGCCAATCCGATACTAAAATTTAGAACCCTTATAAGATGACAGGTGTTTGTCCGTCCGATTGTCTGTCTGTCCAGCAGTCTGTCAAGACCCTCTGTCTCAAAATAAGACATCAGGTAGGTACGGTTCCCCCGAGCTCGACTACACTACGTTGGCACTTCAACGGATTTTTTAAATAAATGGATAATGGACACCAAACAAACCCACCGTCGCATTTATTATAGCAACGTTGATATAACCCCACTCACCGGGGCGAAATTAGCAAGAACCTAGCTTTATCCTAGAATCAAACAAACGATCAAATCAAAATGAATAATTTTCAGGCTGCTTTGGCCGGCTACAACTTTCCAAAGAAAACGAGCACTTTTTAATTTGTACCAATAAATGTCACTTAACTGCTTTTAAAAATAGAAAGAGCCCATTTTCTTTGCAAGGGGTTGTATGTATATTGTACTTATTACAGATAGCCACACTCGTACCTACATACAGAATAAATACCTAATTACATAACACTTATAAGTACTAATTAATTATTAAAACTTCTTCTTCTTCTGTGTTCATTGTTATTACAAAATATAGAAATGTACAAAATAAATGGTGGACTTTAAAGCCGAAAGGATAATGGTTAAATAAAGTATATTTGAATTATTATGAAGACTGGCCTATGTCGAGCTGTAGATTTTTACATGAAGATGATTTAAGGCAAAGGTAATCAACCCAATTATACGATTTTTCTTCTCCTATGCCTGATCGTGGTATGGGACTTCGACTCTACAACTCATCCGATGGATCGGCTATAAAGTACAGCGTTATGTAAAGTACCCACAAACGGCAACAAGAGCACATCTCGAAAATTTGGACCCAGCAGTAGATTAATCAAAAAGTGGTTTTCAGTCAAATTAAGTGAAATTTTAGTACAAATTTTAGATTTTAAACTTCAAATTAGAATTGTTTAGGCACGTGTACTCATTGTTCCCTATAGAAGGAAGTGGGTTAAATCTCGCGATCATGGAGGCCAAAAATGGCTTTAAAAAAAACATGTAAAGATATCAAAATCAAAATCAAATCATTTATTATTCAATTACAGATGTATAAAAGTTGTAATGAATAAATTAGGAGCATCACAATCAACCGTTCCCGGTGTACAATAATTTTAGAAGTAGTATTATATATAAGCTTCCACATACCTAATGTGGAAATGTTAAATGTCACTTTTATAATAAATGGCATGTCAAAATATCCTAATAAACATTACATTGCATTACAGTATTCATATTACATTCAATTATTATATTATTATCAATATTTACAATATAATTATTAAAAATTAATTTATTAATGCGTATTTTGTGTAAGAAAAAACATCTAGGTTATAAAAACATGCATCACGTAAAAAAATATACATTTTACAATAGAAATTGTTTCTAGGTAGTTCCGTCCAATAAATAGGAAATTTATTTTAATTTTTTATAGCTATGTTATGACAGTTATTTTTTGTTTATAGTCATGTTATGACAGTTATTTTTTGTTTATAGCCATGTTATGACAGTTATTTTTGGTAACCTGTAATCTACTGCGAGGAACAACTAGTGCTTTATGCGTACCTAGCTGAGCGTTTGTTTACATTACACTTCTTGCTGAAAAGTTCCATGTTATTTCTTACGAATTTACACTTTTCTAAAATATATAGGCTTGGGACTGTCGGACCTTATATCTAATAAATAGAGGACTGCAAGATTCTGACCACTTCAATCCTCCTATCGCTCTAATGCACTAATGCACTTTTTTGTGATATAAACACCTTTTGTATGTTTGTACAGTCAAGGTCATAAATATGTATACACTTTAGTACCTTGTCTATTTAAAGTCATGTTTAAACTGTCATATGAAATTGTCACAGCGATTAAAGTGACAAGGTACTAAAGTGTATACATATTAATTACCTTGACTGTACCGTTGCCCCATATAACCAATCCATACCGTAAAGCCGAACAAACATAGCTGAAGTACACTATCAGAGCAGTTTTCTCAGAGGTAATAGTTTAAAGCTTCTCTTCTACTTGATGTTTCCAATTTACGTATTCGTCGATAACTATTCCCAGAAATTATACTTGTGATACTTGCTCTATTTGTTCATTTCCAATTTTAACATTAAATGGAATCTGGCTACTGTTGCGGGTCATAAAACGAACTAATTTAGTTTTAGAAATGTTAATGCATAGGCCGTTTGTATTTAACCAAACTGATGTCAGCTAGGGCGGCATGTATATTCCCTCTTAAATCATCGCAAGTTTTCCCCCTTATAATGACGTTTGTGTCGTCCGCAAAGAGTAACCATTGACCTTTGATATAGGCAGGTAGATCATTAGCGTACAGAAGAAACAAAAGTGGCCCTAATATACTACCTTGCGGTACGCCACTGTAATTTATACGCGGGGAAGAGTCGGCGCATTGCCTTATATTAGTTTTCGTAGATGTCATGGTGATTCGTGTTATTTGTTTACGATCTCATAAATAACTATCTGAGTGGCTTTGACTTGTACAACCAACACATGTGACTAAGAAAAGATCCCTTAAAAGGGTAATTATAAGTACATAATATATACATACATAATATTGTCATGTGTGCTCTTTTAGAACATCAAATAATACATCAAACGGCAAAAAATTAAACCAGCAACCAAATCCTGTTTTCTCTCCCTCGCTTTATCTTAATCTTTGCCAATTATTAAATATAAATATAAATCCACGAGTTTCATGTTTGTTTTCGTTGTCGTAGGTTCCTAGCCACATGTGTAATTCGTGGTTACCTATAAGTAGATAAACATCAACCTGGGATGTACATGAAATAAAATTAAGAATTAGTATGATGTATTATCTGTTGGTAATCCTTAATAAATAAAAAAAAAAACAAAAAAATATATGACCAAAAGGCATTAAAAGGTCGACTTTCTTTGAGAACACACAGATCACTAAATGATTATTTTTTCTTCTAAAACCATATTGAATTGCACCTTTATAAAGTAAGGACCTAGGAGGCCGAGCGTCGCTCGGGTTTAAAACAATGTACTTCATGTATTTAAAACACATTACCAATTAGGACAGACTTTCGGTAGATGTTCTGAATCTGAAATCTTATACTACAATAAAAAGCTAGAAGTATATGATTTAAGTTAGGTATAAGTACCGTACAGTATTATTGTATACCTACTCGATTAATTAAATGAGTTTTCTGTGGCAAGCTTTTTCTGCTGACTGTACATTTTCCAGACAGTCATCATCTGTTTACCGATACCTAACTAACGGACCCAACACAATGGGCCTACGTTAAGTACGGCGGATATCCTATGTTGCCACCTTCTTATTTCGTTGTCAGATCAGAGCTTTTAGATACCATAATTTATTATTTGCTACTTTACATTATTAATTATTTGCTACTTTAAACCACAAAACCAATCTTGGTAAATTTTCTCCTCTCAATCGACTCATTGTTACATACAACACTCTCGAAATAAATGACATCGACATCTTCTGTGACTCCTTTATAGTATTTAAGAATAAACTTTTGCATTACTTCTCAAATAGTCTAAATTTTAAAGAAATATAGATCGCAACCAGTCTTTCATAGTTTTATGCACTTTATATTATGTATAGTTAATTTATATTAATTTTAGTTAAAATTTAGCCATTATAAATTCAGTTAAATTATTCTTATGAGTGCTGTATACGCCTGTTATTAGTGTTACCAGTAGAATAAGCAAGATTGTAATATCATTTAAAATTTATCTGTGTAAACACGGTTGGTGTATCAATAAATAATTAATAGATATTATGTTGCCCTTGGGTATACTATTGTTTTCTAAATTTCAGCCCATGTCCATAACGGCAAGTAGTTAGTTCAAAAGTAACTTGCAGTATTTGAAAAGGAAAGGCTGACATATCAGGAGGTACATCAAATCATACGATCATAGTTTTATACGGCTAACTTGATTGTGGTCATACGTAAGATCTCGAAAAAAGGATTTGAGAGAATTACAGCAAGAATTACAGTTCCTATAGGGGCCAGGGAGGGTGCGCCAAAGTTGAACAAATTTTTCAATGTCGATTATCGGAAGTCCGAAAAAATTGTTCCTAAAAATTTACATCCTAATAATCACTAAGTACTCATAGCTAACGTTCTGGATTCCTAGTCATTCAACTTCATAATGTCAGTTGCAATAAACATCCATCATGCTACTATTTGTTTTCCTGTATTTTCTCAACATAACCATCTTTTACACTCTTACTCATCATCATATCTTTTTTATAATTTATTTTCATTTGCTCTTACTTTCATGTGGTATAATAATCAAAATGTATAGTAACAAAAAGAGAAATGTAGGTTAAAATACCCAGCAGTAGGAGCTCCGCTGTTGGAACTCAACTTATGAACGTTATATAACACATTCCTGAAGAGCTATTTACTCTAATAAGAAAAGGGCTCTGCCAATTCTTACATTTGTAAGATATTCTGTCTGACTGTCTATAGGCACGGTTAGTGAACTACCAGTAAATGTATTTACCATCTACCTATAACTGGTACAAATTTAAAGAAATTAAATTATTTTTAAAACGGCACTACCTATTAATAATATGAGTAATAATATTATAAAAAAAAACTTTACGTTTAAGAATAATATGTTTTTTTTTTGTAGGATTTTACAAAAAGTTTAACAGAGGAGTTATTAATTAAAATATTTACTTAATACTTAGTGTTATGGATTATGGACTACGTTAATAGTAAAATAAAATATATTAACGAAAACTTTAGGAAACTAAATTTTAGGAGCAGTGATCATTAGGAGTACAAATCGTTAGGAAAATCAATTTCGGTTGATGAACTTTAGCGAAGCAAATATGGACCCGGCCAGTGACGAGCCATATTCTAAAAGAATGAGATCGTCAATATAAAAGGTAAACCAGCAGGGACGGCAGTCATCAGGTACAAGTTCTGGAATTGTTCCAGCAGCGCGGTGAGGGTCATCGGAGGCACAACCAGCCTTGATCTACTTATAAACTTTATTTGTTTTCTCCAGAAAAAAACGACGTAGGCGCAGGCATATCTACTGAAATAGTGTATAACTCTACGAACGGCTGATATGTAACTAATATAGGCTTTGAACTAGATTAAGAGCTGGCCATTAATTATCTTTGTTATGAACATATGTCCTGCGTCACAACAGTAGGAGTTTCGTCATTTCGTTGCTGTCCTATAGCCCCTGTGGTATTACTACAATATGTCTGGACGTTTAAATATCTTTGGAGTAATCCCAAGATGCTGCATTCCAACAGAGTTCAGGAATAACGTGTGACGATCATCGATATCAGGGGGGACGCGGGGGGCGCCTAAAACAAGCCTCAGGTGGGCTACTTCTGGTTGTTTTTAAAAATAAACAATAGAGTTCGGGGCGGCCGAGCCAGCGAGCGGCCTGGACCGCTCTGAGCCAGGGCGGGCCGCCCAGCCGCCGAACTATATATGGAAGCAGGCGCGCGCGTGGAGGGGCGGCCGGGAGGGGGGGCGCCCGCTGGACCCGCGGGCTGCGCCAGCGTCTCGGAGTCAGGGCGGGACTGTCGAGCGATACAGTCCATCCTTCGTCGGCCTTCCACAACACAACACAATGGTAAGTGCAAGTGGCTCGGTGCGGCAGTGAAGTGCAATGTGGACTCAGTGACCGACACAAGTGACGCAGAACTACCCGCAGAGCGCATCGGCGCACGCGGTGTAACAAGTATTAGTGCCGGAAGTCAACTGGAAGATGAAGCGTAAAAGAAACTGTAGGTCAAGCAAATGCACCGGGATGTGCTCGCGCAGGCCTCCGCGGCCAGATATTGCGGAGTACGATTCAATCTAGAAGGTCTTTACTCTCGCATCGAAAATTATTCCGAATACTGAACAGGATATAAAAAAACGAAATTCAATTCGAAAATTAAGCCTTGCAATATCTAAAGATAATTCATGAAGAAATTAAAAATGATATACGCCTTGTGGCCCGTATACGAAGCTACAAATTACAAGCGAAACTCTCTTTCTAGCAAAAGGAGTTAGAAAGAGACTTCCGCTTGTAATTTGTAATAAATCGAAACAAATTGACTGGCTGACTTTCAACTAGATAGAAATTTATCATTGATTATTCGGTAAAACCCTTAATAAAAACTCTAAATTTTACCAGATTTCCAAAAACATTTAACCAAGACTGATGAAAATAAAAATACATCTTAACGTAACCCTCCAAGCAAACAGGATACTGACTTGCTTCAACTATGAACTGAACGAGGAGGAGTTACCTAAAATGTTCGGCAAAAATTGATAATTAATTTGGGTAACCGTCGCGAAAGCGAGAGGGCGGTCTATTTCGGTGATTTTACATAACGAAGTAAGCGAACCCGCGCTAAATATAGAGGCGGCGCCGACGCCGCCAAACCGGGCGCGCGCGGATCGGCGCGTGATTAGCGACGCAACATCCTAATCTCGGGGGAACTTAATAGGCTGCAAAACCATTTTTTTTTTAGGAGATCACATCTTTTTGGATGGATTGCGAATCCTTAATTATTAACAGAAAAAGTTTCAAATAAATTAGTAGGAGATCATAATGTACTAGGTGTTATCATAAAACAAACCCTTTTTTTCAAAGGGTTAGCAATTAGCTATAATCTTTTAGTTTCATCGCAAGTTTCCAAAATTATAATACCCCATTAAAGTAAATTAAATATAATAGCCTTATAATATTTTTTTACCGTTTGGATAAAACCTTCCTCCATAGACTTGACCCCAGTACGGCCTGCTAGCAACACTTTAACCCTCAGAGGTAGAGAGGAATAGGACCTTAACAAGCCCACGATGGTGGTGACCAAGAAGTAACCTGGTGTATATTTTTCAGGCGGATAAGAAAGAGAAGGTAAAGAAGAAGAAGACGAAGGAAGACGCGCCTGCAGAGGAAGCGCCCGCACCGGCGGCGGCGGCAGCGCCCGCGCCCTCCTCGGGCAGCGAGCGCCAGAGCTCGCGCGGCAGCCGCAAGGCCAAGCGCACCGGCTCCAATGTGTTCTCCATGTTCACACAGAAGCAGGTCGCCGAGTTCAAGGAGGTAACCACCACTTACTATCTTACACCGCTGGCTCAGCAACTCCAACTACGTTTGCCTTAGTGAGTAAAGCTCTACCCTATTTTGAATCATCTCTTTCCCAAAGATGGATAGTGAAGGAATAGAGTTCTGAATCGGGGGAACCTAAAGAAGTTATGACAGTAAAGTTAAAGTTAAATAGTTAACAAGAATCAAAGTACTAGAGATGAAGTACGTGGGTAGTAAAAAAGAATATCATGTGTAGGTACTTGTAATATTTTATTATAAAGTATAGATTAGAATAATAACGCTCAATGTCCTTGTGCACAGAATACACAACACTGAAAATATTTATAACACCAACAAACTTATAAATATGAAAGATAGAATCCTAATTAATTACTTTCCTTTTTCACAAAAACTGACAGACTGACCTACTCGTACTAGTAGCATAGATGAATTTGATTGAAAGATTAGAATTTTTAAAATATAAAATTAGCCGTGTTAAATACATTTACCGATACGACAGATCCAACGACCTGATTTAATTTCAAATCAGATTGCATTCCAATCTCTCCCGAGCTACTTTGGCGAGCGCGACGGCGCTCATTTCCCTGATTCTCGAAATGACGCGCAGATGCGCGTGCGCTTGTTTGTAAACACAGCCATTGTCCCGCGGAGAGTATAATCTTCTCCATGACGTCATCGTTACGCAGGAGATTTTTTGACCATGTGATACGCGAAAAGAATTGCTTTCTAGCCTCACAAAAGATATACCGGGTGTTGCCTGTAATAGGAGCAATAAATTTAGGGATCGTTTCTACACCTTAAACGTAGGACCATTTGTTGTACAATCATGTTATTTATTATTTGGGATATTTTCAAACAAACTAAATATCATTTTAAATGTACTCCATCCAATAGTCTAGTTGACATCTACTGTCAGCCTACAAACTTTGTAGCATTGGCAATACATTGCTTGCTTAGAAAATCTAAATTCATTCATGTTTGGTTAACAATAAGTTATTTTCAAAAGTTGTATAATAAATGTTGTCACGTTTGTGGTGTGGAAACGATCCCTTAATTTATTGCTCCTATTACCGGCAACACCCGGTATAGCGACAGGTTCCGGCAACTGAATGCCGTATTTTGGAATGCGTAGAAGCACTAGTCAGATATTCCATCGCCACGAGCAAAGCTTTTCATGGTTATGACTATGTTACAATGTGTAATCGGTTGTTGCAGGCCTTCCAGCTGATGGACCACGACAAGGATGGCATCATCGGCAAGAACGACCTGCGCGCGACCTTCGACTCGCTCGGCCGCCTGGCCTCCGAGAAGGAGCTGGACGAGATGGTAAACGAGGCCCCCGGCCCCATCAACTTCACGCAGCTGCTGACGCTGTTCGCCGGCCGCATGTCCGGTGGCTCCGACGAGGACGATGTCGTCATCAACGCCTTCAAGACCTTCGACGAGGAGGGAGTCATCGACTCCGAACGGCTGCGGCACGCGCTCATGACCTGGGGCGACAAGTTCACTGCCAACGAGGTCGACGAGGCGTACGACCAGATGGACATCGACGACAAGGGCTTCATCGACACCGCCAAGCTGATCGCTATGCTGACCGCCAGCGGCGAGGAGGAGGAGGGCGGCGAGGCCGCGTAGTGCTGCACCACGCCCACCACCACACGGCTGCAGCGCCCGCCCGACCGGTTCCACCAACATCCCCGCAGCTCCACCGCGACTTGAACCGATCACATAATTTTATTTCTTTATGTAATAATTTATTGTTTCCATTTTTTTATTTATAAATAATGAAAATATAGTTCTACTATCACCAACTCGTGTAGTGCTCTGACGGAACCCGCTTGTCTGTAAGGATACTATGTATTCGAGGTTTTTGTTCAAATAAAGATTTAAAGCAAGTCTGACTAAGTGAGATGCGCCGAAATTCGGCTGTTTTGTAATAATTCGATCTTGTCATTCACACTCCTCGGACACCCACACGACCATCAACAACTATAACACAACGAACACACAGCCGAGACAACACACAAAAAATCTTCGATAGTTAAACGCTACGAACGACGGGAGGACATTCGCAAGCTCTAGAAATATCAGCCCCGTGACCAGGAACTTGATACGTAGGTACTCGTGCTGACTCGTACTCCATACGTGCGACAATCCAGCTTACTACTTTGAAAGGGTCGCCATCTATCATATCATAGGGTGCATAGGGTTCAGGATTGGTACGTCGTAGGGCCTAGGTTAACGTAACAGTCTTTAGGAAATATATTATAATAATAGATTCGGTCAAACGACCAAGTATCTTATACGAAATAAATAAAAAAACGACGAGGTGCAGCTATTTATAATGAAACAGAAGACCATTGGCTAATGTTAGAATGTTTCGAAACGCAGCTAAAGTTACAATGGTCACTATCAAACTCGCTTAGATAGATAGATACCTATCTCTATTAAAAATAATTCGAAATGCCCTAAAAGTAGTTTGTATGTTTCTGGGTCAAAAGTAATACAGTAGGTAGTCTTTTCTTTCTGTTTTCTGTCATCTGGGCCCTATTTCTCGAAAGTATTAGTTTACTAGTATATTAGTTATTAGTTATTAGTGAAAATTTTACGAGTTCTAATATTTTCTGTTTCTCAAAAATAATTATTAGTCTGGTAACTAATACTGGTAGACTAATAAAAAATAATAGTCTATCTCGGCTGAATGCACCTAATACCCTTGCCTTCTTACGTATTAAAAAAAGCGGGGAAAGTTTCCGCCACTATTGTACTTGCTTTTGATACTCCATGCATTGCATATCAGCTACGGCGTGGAATACGTACGAACTATTTGAAACCACGTTCCAGTTCAATGAAAGATTTCGTTTGACAAGCACAAAAATGGAAGACGCCGCGTGGTACTGTGCTCCCGTACCCATCCAATGTAGAGCCACTAGAGTGATTAGTTTTGGTGACAGGGCCTGGCTTCTCTCGGTCAACCGTTGCAACCCCGGCCCGATAACATCAACCAGCTCTTCCATTTTTGTGCTTGTCAAACGAAATCTTTCATTAAACTGGAACGTGGTTTCAAATAGTTCGTACGTATTTCTGTTCAAAAAGACTACGACGGCGAATTATTATTACAGTGTCTTTACCGTCGGAAACGTCCGAATCGGTCCACATTTTTTAAATTTGATTGTTAAAATGTGACACTAATAGTTAAACTAATATTTTTTACAAGCCTTCCGAGACTAATAGCTTTATTAGTGAATTTTACTAGTGTATTTTTTTTTTCTTTATGTTCATGAAACCAAAACCTAATTAACTCTAATAATATTAGCTAATATTTATTGGTTGGTAACTAATAACTAATACTTTATTACTGTAGCTTTGAGAAACGTACACTAGTAAACTAGTAAAAAATATTAGTTCATGGACTAATATTATTAGTCTAATAAGTTTCGAGAAATAGGGCCCTGTCAGAATCGAGCGAAAAGTGTGACAAATGTATGGCTAGTAAACTTCAGAAATAAGTTCGGAGATATGTGCCAGTCCAGTCCAGACTTACCTAACGAAAATTTTGCCGTTGTGTACCTAGATAATCTTCTCTTAATCGATGCTGATAGGAGCGTAGACCATTTTTCTATTAAAAATAATGTTAACTAAACATAAAATACAATATAACAGCGAAAAAATCGTTTAAGTTCGTTTAAAACTACAGCATTGTACTTCTATGTAAAATAGGAAAGTGTACCGGGTGTACAATAAACTTTACTCGGTAAAACAATATTACTTTTGCCTTTTCATCGTATTGTATTTAACTAGGCCGCCATTACTGCGTTGACTATTGTCAACGCAGTAAAAAAACGCAGTAAACGTTATAATAATAACGTGTCAAAAGCCATATGGTTTTACCTTCGGCCATGTTTTTTTCCGAATTGAATAAATAAAGCCCCAGGTTAACAAAAAAGTTGAAAATAATAAAGGCACTGTTCGAAGTGAAATCGGCAACACGATCCGATTTTAAGCCAACATCTATGGTAGTGATGTTGTTGCCATTGCCACTTTAGAACTCTTTTCTATGTGCGGATCAGTCAGAAAACCTTGAAATTTCTGAACGTAATATTGCTGTCTCCAGAACCGTCAATGTCAAACAAAGAGAATGCTGTTATCGCATAAATATTTATTTTTATTTACTTTGCCTGTAATAAAAAGTAGGCTTTAGTGACTAAACATAGAGCTTAATTTTATTAGACACACTTTGTAAACTAATAGAAACATCATCAACACAAATGTCATACACTGACAGGTAGTCAAACAAAATGACCGGAGAAGCGAGTTACACGACGAAAACATTCAGATTTTCGTACCCGACATGCACGAACGAGGAGGTCCTGTTCAAGCTGGAGGTGCCGGTGCGCGTGCCGGCGGCGGCGCGCGGCGCGCGCGAGCTGGTGCACCGCCTCATCGCCATGTTCCACGTACCTGTGTACTTAGAAGACGGTTCGTGACGCAAACATCCTTTAGGCTAGGTCCCTAGTTGCCAGAGATTTGTAGATTTTAATGATGTACAGACACCGCAGGCCTTAAATCCCCTGCGAACAGAGCGTAATTAATCGGGGTTGCGTTGGCAGTGCTAGTTTTCCTCTAAACTGTATAATTTATACGCCCCTTTGTTGTCTCTCTGTTACACGGCTGAGTACGATGTTATTAGTAGTTCGGTCTTGTTTGATGCGTGCAATATCAATAAAGCAACTTCTTCTGCGACTTTAAAGAAAGGTGCTGCCTTTTTTTATTATTACTTATTATTTTATTTTGGACAGGCAATTGACACTGATATGTCCAAATCACTGTTCACTTAGTATGATTATCAAACTTATTTTTAAACTGGTTAACACTTATAGAGTTCACAACATCACAGAGTAATTTGTTCCACATTTTTACTAGGTATCCTGTTTGCCATAAAGTATTTGCCGATTTTTTTCCTTTAATCTATGTCTTGGCTATGATTCCAGTAGTTTTGCAACTTATTTTTTTTAATGATTGTTGTTATGACAATGATTTCGTAGTTATTTTTTTATATGATTCATAGTTTAAAATATTTATTTCTTTGTAATCATGACCATGCGAATTTAATGTTCTTGATATTTAAAGATATCTTTAGTGGAACAATGACATTCCTAAAATAAATTAAAGGTACTGGTTATTAAAACCTATTATCAATGATTTTAACACAATATACAATACAATACAATTCAATACAAAACACTTTATTGTCCACCAAATAAAAACATTACACAGAATTTGCACAATTTAGAAGACCCAGGTAAACAACAGGCGGTCTTCTCTTAATATAAGCAGTGTGGAATACCTTAAATTAAAGAAGATAGGTGGCCATCCATAGAGTCTTGCCCAACCGTTACACTAATGATTTTAGGCCGTTTTGTAAAAGGATGTAGGATATTTTCAGTATACAAATTATAGGCCTGCTCTTTGAAGAAGCAGAGATATGGGCGGTTCTCCATATCAACCAAAGTAGAAAAAAAGAACTCGATGAATACTCTGTTAAGTTACATTTAAATAAACATAAAACAATCATGGTATAGACGTTAAGCATGTGCAACATAGTATAAGAACATGAATAAAAATTCAACGGGCTAGAATATGGTTTAGTATGCATTGGTCTATGAAATAATGGACAGCGTAGAAGGTGGGGGGAGGTGGAGGGATATTCTATGTTTATATATAGGTCCTAAAGTGAAATAAAAGAATATTTACACTGTTTTTAGGGTTCCCTAGTCAAACTGGAACAAAATAATGAGTGTTATTGTGCTAATCAAATAAACAGTATTTACCACAAGAGGAGCAACCC
This sequence comes from Acleris holmiana, assembly GCA_949316455.1. Lineage (NCBI taxonomy): Eukaryota > Metazoa > Arthropoda > Insecta > Lepidoptera > Tortricidae > Acleris > Acleris holmiana. Next base: position 159,261 of record OX438784.1, read on the forward strand.
AATGTTGTACAAGTATAAGGAAGGAAAAAAAAAGTATGAAAACACATTCCAGTTCGCTGCAATATTTTATTCAAAATTGGTCTCTAATGTCTCTAAAATCAAAAAGACCTTAATAAAATCCCAAACACCCAATTGAATAAAAGGTAGGTGCAGCGCGGCAGCGGCGCCGGGCGGCGGCGGCGGCTGGTCGAAATTATCGCAATACTTGTAGTTTTCAAAAGGAGATTCTCTTAATTCGTCGATATTTTTTTGGGATCCTCCCAGGTGATTTCAGTGGAAGACCCAAACTCCTACACTCTGTTACAGAGTTGAATGAGAAGCTGGCGCAGTTCATAGCGGAGGAGACGAAGCGGTTCCACGACGAGCGCGACGCGGCGCTGCTGGCGCGCCTGCGCGGGGCGGGCGGCGCGGGGGGCGAGGCCGCGGGCGCGGAGGCCGCCGTGCGCCGCTGGGAGCGCCGGTTCAAGGAACACGTGTTCGAGTTCGCGGAGCACAAGGGCACCTCCGATGAAGAGGTGCATTTTCTTAAAGCAGCTTCTGTGTGGTATACCAGCACTCTTATCGAGATACATACTTTTCATAACAAGGCGGTCGCTGGTTTGTCTCTGCGGTACATTCATTCACACTTGATACTATTTGTTGTTATAAGTTGGCTCTTTACTCGCGTTAATCATTATATAAAGGTGGACAAAGTACTCGTCACTCTTGCGCTTACATGTTTGTCAAAGTGATGGAGGTTTTATCCACATTGATCCACAGCGATAAACGTATCCGAAGCTAATGAATGTACTATTACTACGTTATACGCGTATTCAAAATTTCGTCGGCAATAGTTGTCCAGTGTTGAGTGAGGCTAACCGGGCGGCGTGGGCGCAGGTGTTCGCGGCGATGTACCACAAGCTGGTGCACTCGCCGGCGCTGGAGTCGGTGCTGCGCGCCGAGGCCGCGCACGCCGCCGCCGTGCGCAGCGCCGTCGCCGCGCGGGACCGGGACATCAAGCAGCTCACCGTGAGGTTAGCACTCGACACGGCAACACACGCAGTGGTACCAACACAACTCGCGGAGATGATAGCAGCACACGATAACAATAAAGGAAACCAATGTTTTTTTGTTATTACTCTTACTACTTATTTTTCGTTTAACCAGCAACTAGCAAGAATCTGGACTGGTGGTCTAGCAGGTAGGTCCTTGTAGCATTAAGTGCAACTATGTACAGTCAAGGAATTTGATTCGCGCGACAATCGATGATACTAAGGGTTATCTTTCTTTGCAACGCTAACATGACGTTTGTGCCGCAGTATGACATTTTTATTTACCGAGCTTTTCCGAGCTCACGTCACAGTGTGACATCTTTCGAAAATTTGGCATGGCATATGACAAAGACAGTAGTAGCATTTCTTTCTTACCACAATCGAATATAGCCGACTTTGTCCGATTAGCTGTTACTACCAGCAACGGATAAATAGGTTAACCATGACGTCCATGACGAACGTTATTGGCTGTTGCTATGGGTGATTTCACAATATTAGCTAACGCTTCTGACATGTTGTCGTATTGTCAACATTACGGTAGCTCTTATCACTTGACAGTCCCTCGACGTTTGCTGTATAACAACGTCAACAATTTTGGACTAGCCTCAGAACTTTCCCGTAATAAATTGACGTTTGACAACTTAATAAATATTTAATGACCAATAATACTAAAAAGCTATAGGCTATATAGTAAAAATCAGAATTTTTATTCATAACGTTTAATATCTAGTATAAGCACCTCCACTTTCAGACACAGCTAGGAGGCGGGCCGGCATTGATTCTACTATCTTACTACAAATGTCTGAATGACGCAACGATTCCCATACTTCGTGACAATGTTCTTCCAAGGCTTGTTTCGTTCTTTCTTGCACATTTTCCCACCTTTGCACCATGATGCCCCATATACTTTCTATGGGATATAAATCGGGAGATTTACTGGGCCAAGGAATTTCAATTATGTCGGGATGTTGGCGAAACCAATTTTTGGTGACCCTTGCCTTATGAGTTGGACAATTATCGTGAACGAAGTGTATATTCGGAACTTCTTCCTGTGGATAAACGCATCGCACAGTAGGAAACATGATTGTATCCATTGCCTCTACATAATCTATAGCTTTAGCTCGCGAAGGCAACTGGGCAAGCTCGCCGACACCCGCAGAAGATATCCACCCCCACATATTTACACTTATACGGCCTGACGCTCGGTTTGGGACTACATGTTCTTCTGCATACCGCGTCCTGTCATATCTCCATAAACTCAAACGTCCGTCTTGGGAAGAACGAAAGGTTTTTTCATCTGTGAATATCACAGTGCTCCAGTCAAAATTTTGGTATCTGCGTGCAAAATTAGCTCTTGCAGTTTTGTTTGCTCCAGTCAATGCGACTTTTTTCGCGTATCGCCTATGGTGAATTCCGATACCGTGAAGATAATTTCGAACTGTGCGTAAGACAACGTCAAACCGATCAGCAAAATATCTAGTTGGCGTGAAAGGATGTTCTTCATAACGTTGCCGAATCTCCATAATTTGTTCAGCCGTCAGTCGCTGTGAACCGTGGTTAAAACGGCAGCGGTCTTCTGTATGGCCTTCTTCTCCGTATCGAGTGATCCATAGTCTTACAGTTGTTCGGGATATATTTAATGACCGAGCTATATCGTGAATGCTGCGTCCCTGCTCATGCAATGTAATTATTTGGCTTCTTCGTTCTGCATAGTTTTCTCGATGCATTTTCAAAGTTTGACATTTAAATTTGACTATGTCACCAATTTGATGTCTCGGAAGATTTTTTTTTCTATTTAAAATACGAAACTACAAATAGGTTCTTATTCAGAGTAGACAGATCGAGAAACTGAAATAAATCTAGTGGTGCATATCTAAGGTTAAAGTTTGCAGACTTTTCACCCGAACATGCGTCATTTTAATTATGCAAAACACTTTTGCTTGCTGAAGCGAAAATAAACATTAAGACATGTCTATCTTTCAAGCAATAAATCAGCGAAACGGTACGCGAATCAAATTCCTTGACTGTACCTACACATTTTTTAGAAATCATGTTGTTAACCATTATCAATAAGTCTTTTTAGATTTGTTGGTATTTCTGTAGCTCTGCCTACCCCATTCTGGGAATGAAGGCGTACAACACAACAACAAACTCGTTGAAGATGAACAATGTATGTATGTAGTTAAACTAATAAAACACGCAGAAAGCACAGCATACCCATATTAAATCGTTGGGGGTGGTTCGCCAACATAACGTTTTCCGGATCGTGGTCGCCACTGCTCTGGCGGCGGTCGCTTCTGTAAGCAATGACGCCGTTTCCAATTATCTGAATTGATTTAAGTTTCTAGACATGAGGAACTTTGCAGAATAATCAAAGTCATCGGCACAGCTCACTAGCGGCAGTGTGCAGGGAACGTAGCTCGCGAGCTGGCCTTTAGGGCGGGAAAGATTTAGTAGACGCACAGATCTTTGCGGAAAGCCTGTGAGCATCGGTGGACGTCTTTCGACTGATATGATGACGATAATGAGACCCGAATCGAAGGATACCGTAACTGAAATTAGTTAAGAGCTTTACCTCTGCTCATTAATAGGTGTCTGTACTTTGGTAGGCAAACGGAAGAGATGGAGGAGAAGCTCCGGCTGCTGGGCACGTCGACGACGGAGGAGGAGATCAACGCGCTGGCGGCGCGGCAGTTCTCGGAGCAGAGCCTGGCGGCGGCGCGCTGGCGCTCGCAGCTGGACGCGCTCCGCCTCGCGCAGCGCGCGCAGCACCGCGCCGCGCTCCAGCACGCGCTGCTGCACGCCGCGCGCCCGCCGTCAGTACCAGGCGCCGCGGCCGCTCTACAACCTTGCAATTTATAATACAAGTCGAACTCTCTTTTTAATACATTCTGTTGGAAAGACATTTCCGCTTATAATATAAGCTATTATTTTATATGCTATAGGCCCCTGTCCGTGCACACGCAGGAGGTTGGCTCGCTAGTGCTCCACGTCATAAGTCATCCCCAGGGCTACTAAATACACTCCCATGTTATGTTCAGCGCTTTTTTATAGTTTGAAGACTTATATATTTATTTATTTAATACATTAAGATCTCATCTTCAAATGGAAATAGGTAAATGGTCGTCTGAAGATTTTAGTGCCAAGCGAAGTGCTTTTGCTTAGATATTTACAATAATGTAAATATCTAAGCAAAAGCACTAGTAACAGAATATTATAAAGATAAAACAAACTCTCCACTTGCTGAAGCATTATTAGTATTTGATAGAGAGCCGGTCAAGTGCGAGTCGGATTCGTGCACCGAGGGTTCTGTACACACTTATAAGAATGTAAAATTGGAAGGCACGTATGGATATTGCCCTCCACGTCCACGGTAAATGGTAGGCTCGACGGTACATTAGAAGTGTCACCATACATTTAGGCTTCCTGCTTCACAGTAGCTGTATAAATGGCGAATTATAAAAGCAGGCAATGAGTCCTTCCTGTACGTTGTGCTCCCGGCAGGCTGTCCCCGCTGTCCCCGCTGCCGCCGGCGCCGGCGGCGACGCGCGAGGCGGGCGAGGCGCGCGAGGCGGGCGAGGCGCGCGAGGCGGGCGAGGCGCGCGAGGCGGGCGAGGCGCGCCTGGAGGAGAGCTTCACCATCCACCTCGGCTCGCAGCTCAAGCAGACACACAACATCCGCATCGTGGCGCTCGACGTGCGCGACCTGCTCGACGCGCGCGCAGACAAGTCAGTGATTTAGTCGGCGACGGGCAGGCTTCTCGCGCGGCGGACCCGACGCCTGATCGTGCCCAATTTAAACTGCGGGCAAACAAGTGATCAGGCTTTCTTTGCTGCCCTGGCAGACAAACGATCAGGCTTTTTATTCCTGGGCAGAAAGGGTTATCTTCATTCCAAGAACAAAGAAGTGATGAGGGGCTTTGTGTTTTTTAGGCAGACATTGGACTCTTGCACTTGAGCTGATAAGTGATCGGGCACCCTTTACCGACTTTAGGCAGATAAAAGATCAGATTGTCTATGGGGTATTTTTGCGTTAAAGCGATGAGGATGTTTTATCATGTGTTGCGCGCGTGTTCCCGCAGCGCGGCGGCGGAGTCCCGGCAGCTGCAGACGGCGCTGGCGCTGTACTCGGGCGAGCTGAGCGGCGCCGTGGTGCTGGGCGGGGCGCGCGGGCGCGGGCTGCGCGCGGGCGACGCCGCCGACCACCACTTCCCGCCGCTGGAGCGCCAGCTGCAGGAGCTGCAGGAGCGCCTGCGGGCCCCGGTCAGCCGCCCGCACCCTCCCGGCCCTCTGCCTCGCGGCGCAAACTACACTCGTTTTCCAGCGTTAGAGTCGAGGAAGTTGGCCTCTTATTATACGAACTTTATTTGAGACTCCAAATTTGTAGATATATTCTCGTCCTTGCCTGAATTTCGCGATCTTAATTAATCATCATATCAACTGCAACGCAGCATACTCACCGGGGAACGTAAGGTTGCAGAAACGCCGCAATTAACTGTTCGGTTCGAGCCCCTCGAAGCCTCGCGTGCACCGGGTCGTTGTTCAGGGTAGCGTACTCTTTAGAATCTTAAACTAGCGTCGTGAAGTGCGTCACACGGTCCTATTACAACCTAAATAAACCAAGGATGGGCAATCTACAGCCCGCGAGCCAGCTCCGGCGCACGGAACTGAAATGCGGCCCTTCCGTTCCTTTTGAAGTCCCTTTAATTGTCAAATTCAAAATTCAATCATTTATTCAGTAAATTGGCCACATAAGGGCTCTCTTACACGTCGGTAATATGCAGTAAATCTACTAGCGCTTCGGACAAAACCATCATTGTGGAGAAAATACAATAATACTTAAAAGTAAGTTACATTACAATTTAATAAATAATAATTATTAATAGTAGCACAAATAAAATAATTAAGTACAAATAAAATGTAAGATCAATAATATTTAATTAAAAGTAGTGATTAGGAGAACAACACGACGAGATCCCTACGTCAGGAACGATTACTTAATTAACTAATTGGAAAGACAAGCGTGAAGAAACATGAAACGATTAGCCCGCTTTTGTAACACAAAGATGGCCAGGATGTCAACCGCTATTCCCCACAGCAAAATCCCATAACTCATAACACTATGAAAATAACTATAATACACCAGTCTCGCTGCCTCGACGTCTGTAAGTTGTCGGATTCGCTTTACTGCATACGCTGCAGAAGTCAATTTAGCTGTAAGGGTGGATATATGCGCATTCCGTTGCAGTTTTGAGTCCAAAGTAATACCTAAAAACACTGTTTTATCTTCAAATCCCAGTGTCTCATCATTTAAACTAGCCTCTTAGCAATTACCTCCTTAATATTTGACAGATAATATTTTATGCACTTGGTTTTCTTGGTATTTAAAAGTAAATTGTTGGCTGTAAACCAGTCAACAGTCGTAGACAATGCATTATTAATGTCATTGAAATTAACCTGTTTCCTATCTACTTTGAATAAAAGTAAAGTGTCATCGGCAAACAGGACTATTTTATGTTTATCCCGCACAACATACGGTAGATCGTTGATATAAATCAAAAACAAGAATGGGCCCAGAATTGAGCCTTGAGGCATTCCCATAGCAACAGCTGATCCAGGAGATTGCGTTCTGTTAATGTTCACCCGGTGAGTTCGGTGAGCAAGGTAAGATGTAATAAGATCAAGTGCACCGTTTTTGATTCCGTAGTAGCCTAACTTTCGCACCAACGTAACGTGATCAACACATTCAAACGCCTTGGATAAATCACAGAAAACTCCAGTTACATCAATTTCTTCTTCCCAGGCATCAAAGTTATGCTTAATTAGGGTTGAACCAGCGTCTGTAGTAGACGGTCCCTTGGTTAATCCAAATTTACTGCTATGAAGTAGCTTATTCTTATTTTATTAAAATGTGAAGATATATGGTTAAGAATTATTTTTTCGAAAACTTTACTCAGTGCGTGGCAGTATACAAATTGGTATAAAGTTTATGGGGTCTGTTTTTGCCCCTGACTTAAACAAGGGTATAATCTTAATGTGTTTCATCAGATCAGGAAACACTCCAATATCGACCCACTTGTTAAATAAAGCAGCTAGATAAGGTGCAGTTAACTCTAAGATGGACTGAAGTACTGTTACAGAGAGGCCTCAGAGATCTTCAGTCTTTTTTAGATTAAGTGATCTAAAAGTTTTAATAACAGTTTTCGGGGTTACATGATAAAAGTTAAACACATCTGTACATTCCTTCATATTTGATTTTAATAAATTTTAAGCCTTAACAGGAGTTGATTGTAATGATTTAGTGGTCTCTAAAGGTATATTTGTAAAGAACCGTTTAAATTCCTTCGCTACATCAAGGTCAGAGTTCACTAGAGTATCTTCAACTTGCAGGCTGTAGTGCGGGTCTCTACTTCTAGTTCTACCAATTTCAGTATTGATTACATTCCAAACAGTTTTAATCTTGTTATCTGAGTCACGGATTTTGTTAGAAAATATTCTGACTTCGCGGCAAAAGCGGATAAAGTTTATTTGGCCTCTAATAAAAAATATTGGCCCATCTCTGGCCTATAACCTCGTTATCTGTTTATCTGTCCCAATTTATATTCGAATATTTATTTCCCTTGTTTCGACGCGTAGTCGGCGTCTGTCTGAATGTACACGTACGAGTACAACGGTGAGGTCGGCTGGTCCTCAGATCGAGAAGCGCAACTTGGCGCGGCTCGCGCGGCAGCAGGCGGAGGCGGAGGCGGCGGCTCGCGGCGCGCGGCGGCGGCTCGCGCAGACCGGCGACGTGCTCATCACGCGCCACAGCAACCTGCCCGACGCGCACGTCGTCTTCCACCTCGTGCTCGACGACGACGAGCGGCTCAGCGGTCAGTCGACCACATCACACCAAACACCAATCACACCATTACACTAATCAACTTCCTAACTGGATCCCGACAACTGGCGTGATAATTGACTGATAACTTATACTATCTTACAGTCCTTTACGATCTTTTGTGCAATTTTCTCTTACACACTCGGCTGTTCGAATGTACTGATTTCTTCACGAAGCTTTTCCTTCACAATTAAAAAAGAAAAAAAAGTTATAAAATGATTGCGCGACGTTTGGGCTGGGTGTCTGGGAGCTGGAGTGACGGTGTGGCGGCGCGCTCCACAGGCGAGATGACGTCGCGGCACCCGGCCATCCTCGGGCTGCGCAGCGTGCTGCAGGGCGCCAGCTGCAACGACGTCACCAGCCTGGCGCTGCCGCTGCTGCTCCGCCACGACCTCACCGAGGTAAGCCTCTATACTTCACGGGTTCTGTGGGGCGTGCAGCGAACACTACCCACCATCATCTTCATTATGATGGTCTCCCTCCAAGTGTGCCACAAGGACCGGTCCTGTGTCGCAACCTTGAGCTTTTTTACATTTGTGATCCCGATCTTAAAAACACAGACTGACTGATTACAGTAAAGGAGTAGAAAGAAGGAGTTTATGCAACGTCAGTCATAATCAGACCCCGCACATTTGGTGCCGCTGACGTAAAAGTGACGTAATTTCATATACAGGAGTTGTTTTATAACACTAGCGGTAATTTAAGTTACCTAATTGTAATATTCGAAAAAATATCAATGCATAAAAAAATCACTTAAATGAAAATATATATTTTGTGTTGCATTTCAGTAAATATTTTAGTTTATATTATTAAACTTTCTAAGTGAATGTGAATCAAAGTCAATCAAAGACGTTTTATTTATTCTTCTTCTTTTTTATTAAATGGCGGTCCACACAGTGATTTCGCCAATGTCAAGTGAATAGAGTAAATCAGTAAACAGAATAAATCAAAAGTAAAAGCCGGGCATTTTTCAATCGGCCAACTTCCCTCCCCGAAGGTTACCGGAATCGTTTTATTTCTTATTTTCGTTAATTACGATAAAGATTAACTAAAGAGGTTATTATGTAATAAATAACTGATAAAACTAATTTGAATCTGCCTATATGCAGAGTGACGTCGACTTTGTGTCAACGGCACCAAATGTACGGGGTTTAGTCATAATGATAAGTGTTGGCATCTTATAGGAAACGAGGCGAAGCCGAAGGTCCTGGCCTTCATTCCATGACTTAGGATCTGGCTCTGCCCATATTTTAAGGAATGATCATTATCCTATACATTATAAATGGTATTTGTTACGCTTTCACACTTAAACCATTAAACTAATCTTTGTGAAATTCTATTTAGAGATTTCTTTAACCCCGGGAAAGGGCAGAGTACTTTTATCCCAGAAAAAAGGTAAGTTCCTGGGTACGTATCATAATATATAAAGTTCAAAACACATAATGGTATCATAATACATAATAGACATAATATATAATGGTTTTATTTTAGAAACCGTAAAGTTTTCAGGATTGTTATAAAAGAAATCTAATCTAGGTAATGGGTTTTATGTATTGACCCTTTAAAAATTCCTGAAATGTTTACTTTTTCAGATATACAACCATGATATATTATGACCACTATGTCTTATGATATGACCCATGTGTTTCGAAGTTTGTATATTATGATGCGATCGGTGAGTTGGTGACGGAGTAGCGAGCGAGGAGCCGGCGGGCGGTGACGTGTGGTAACGGGCGGTAACGGGCGCGCGGCTCTCGGCAGGAGATGACGGCGGCGTGGTGCTGCCGGCGCGCGGAGCTGGTGCTGAAGTGCGTGAAGGGCTTCATGCTGGAGGCGGCGGGCGGCGGCGGCGCGCAGCTGGCCACGCTCACGCTGTGCGCGCCGCGCGACCTGGCGCCCCCCGTGTTCGCCGCGCTGCGCGCGCTGCTGCCCGCCGTGTTCCGCCTCTCCTCGCCGCTCAAGATCAAGCCGCGCCCCTGACCCGAGCCGCCCCACACCAACCACCAACCACCAACCACCAAGCACACGCCCTAAACGTTCACGGTTTACTCAATAATATATACAATTGTGCTAGAAGTCAGAGACCCTCCTCGCCATTTCTTTATATATAATATACTTAAGTATAACCGAAAATGTCAAAAAATACACTCTTGACAGTAATTCAGCTTACAATATTATTCCACTTAATGATTTAATGTTTACGTCGTGACGTTTAATAATATAATAATAATCGTTATTGTAAATGACAACTGTTTTTTATTACTGAAGTTTTTGATCCACCCTGTAGTATTAATCCTTAATCTAAGTAATGCCTGGAAAGTAAATAGAATAATACTTGGGAACAAAGACATCAAGTCACTTAGCACTGAATTTCCATAGAAAGTGTCTAAATTATTTACTCCCAAGTATACTTGACGTTCTTCTAAACATTATGTAACGATAGCAACGTCAGCGCACGGAAAAATTATATACGTCATTTTGACATCGGAAGAACGAAACTCCATAATTTTATCCACACGCGTAAAGTCCTCTATAATGCGTTCAGACCCTGTTGGCAATGACCAGCAACAATACAAAATTCAATTTTGTTATCTGCGGTGGTGTGTTCGTGGTGGTGCTGGCGGCTGAAACATACAATTTGGAACATCTTCTAAAACCAACTCAAATTAAATAGGCTCCAGTATCAAGCTGAAATAAACATTTAGTCTCCAAGAAACTTAGCTTACCAAGCCCTATAGATATGTTTCAGTGTAGGTACCAATTACCACTGGTAGCAGTGCAGGTAATTTGTCTTTGGATTCTGAACCCATCTTAAGCTGGGTACGAATCTGATCCGCTCAGCCTGAAGCATGCTCGCCCCGCGCGGCAAGCTGCTCGCGAGCCAAATTGCTACACATAAACATACGTGGGTGAGGCAGTGTGCTCGCCGCGAGCTGACATTTCAAAATGGCGTCGGACACGATGACAGCCGCGGCTGCGTTTATCATAATTCACCGAATTATTAACAAAAAGAAGAAGAAATCGCTTCGGTGGTTGAACGGCTCAGCAACTTTATCAAATTTGTACGCGCCTCGTCCACAGACAAGTTAGAACTGGTCGTTCTGCCCGCGGCACGCTCGGATACACGTCCCAATTACGCGAGGCACGCACACCGAGGCGCCTTTGAGCATGGTCAAAAGACCGACTCTTGGCGGCTCGCCGCGCGCCGCTCGACCGCTGCTCGCGCACAGCGCGTGAGCGCGTACGAAATTTAGCAAATTAGGTGAGCCGTGCGTGCCTCAACCCGAGGCTGCTCTAATTCGTACCCACCTTTAGAGTATCGTAGATAACACAATGATAAAGGAAGAGAATGGATATGACACGTTGACATATACAAATAATCAGTTATGTAAATACTATGCATTCCGACATCGAACACTCAAAAATAATGTTATCTCTTTTTAACTTAGTTCTATGTTCCTAAGTAAAAAGAGATGACAGTACGTCAGCCAGTGCAATAATGGCAACATTTATAATTTGACATTCATACAAATACCTAACGTGCCTAGTCAGCCATATTTAGTTAGCTTGTCATAAGTATCTGATGTGTCAACAGTGCCGAATTCACTTAAAAAATGATTAATATCTTGTTTTCCGTATTGTATTTAGCCAAAAGTTACACATGGATTGAGAGAGAAACTTCATCTAGTAATGTCTCTTAAGTGTAGTTTGTTAGTATTTGGTGCAAGAAACAGCAGAAACCAGAAATATTTAACATTTCACCGGTAAGTTTAAGTTGTGGTTAAAATATTGGTCAGTTTTGTCATTATTGGGGGACTTACATATGTAGTACATTATTATTAATCCATAGGTCAAGATTAGTTCAAGATTATAATACGATTTGCCTTTTATTTACAATATTTTGAAAGTAAACAAACCGGTGAGTTTGACAGCTAGGGTTGTTCTTAAAATATCGAAAATAACTTGGAAATTTCTCATCATGACAGTTAATGTTAAAATAATATGTTTTTTTTTGTAATTGTATCATATAGAACGTATATGGAATGTGCCAAAGAAAGCAAAGAACCATTTTTCATCATGGATTACTATTTTTAAGGATTTTGGGAAAAAGCATACTGAGAAAGTTTCATCCCGAAATTATTTGACTAAAATAATATTATTCCGGAATGAGTAATGACTAAAGTTTTATACCTACCAAAAATTATCTAAGACAGCACCAAATATTTTTATTTGTTTACCATCGACATACTAACCAATAGACGCCGGGTCCCATACAAAATTCTCTTCGAAAAGTGTCCTAGGGCGACCTATACAAACTTCACACTTGTATAAAATCATTGTCAAAATAAAACATTCTAATTTAAATGGTATGTTGGTAACGCAATGCTTAATTTTGCTTGAAACAATTTATCATCTTATGTGGCTTTGACTAGATGCTCGTTTTTTACCTTATGAAGCTTCTATTAGCGAAGTGCCAATGTCATCGCGAACAGAGTACAAATGGAGTAGCTTTACACTTAATATTATTTCTGTTTTGACGTCTCAGGTGGGTATGGGTTTAATATAAGAAACAACTTAACGTTATTTTACAAGCTTTTATTTAACTTGCCTGTATGTATGTATGCATGTACGAGTACGAGTATGTAAGGGTCAAATCTTGCAAGTTAAATTTGACCCACATCCCGGTTTATTTCTGATGACAATACAATAATGTGGTATCATCGCGCTGGTCTGATGGTGGAGACTCAGGGTGGCCATAGGACTCCTACTCAATGGAAGAATCTGTTTTTAATCATTTATGATATTAGTGACATACTTAGCTGCAGTTCCACGTCATAAAAAGAATGATAAATAGCATATTATATTATTGGCAAGGTAAATAACCTGCAATTTAGGGACTGCTAAAACACGCAATCGACGTCTTTGCGAATTCTACGACATTAAATTTGTCGAGATGGATCGAACATAACAATAACATACTACGGAACTTTTTCCTGCAAAAAATATAAAGTGTTATTATATTACTACTCCACAGATGCACTGTTCTGCAACAACCAAAATCATGGACAATTGTTGGTCGGAAACTAAAATAAATTATTTTATCAGAAATACTTATTTATTTATCCATTAATATTACGAATCGACATTTCCTTATTAAAAGTATGATATTCCGTCTGTATTTTTTGTTACGGTGATTATTTTTACAGTTTCTGAAAACACACAAAGGCATTGCGACACGTGTCACTGTTGGCGTAGTTGACAACGAACTAAATTCAAATAAGCTCCCAATTTGAAGTTAGTGAGAATGTATTCGCTGTGCCGTGTTTTGTCCTCTGACCCGTTATCTAGTTGTGTATTGTTGATCGAAGTTGTTTACTTGACGACACGTTAGCCTAGTTGATAGTGACCCTGCCTACGAAGCCAGCGGTCCTGGGTTTAAATCCCGGTAAGAGCAGTTATTTGTTACGGTCTGTTAATATAACAAGTCATATTTGTAAAAAAATGCAGGAGTTAAGACACGATTATTTAAGATTACCACGCAGTTGTTTGGAATAAAAACAAAAGTAAAAAAATATTGTTAATATTTTTGTTGCTTTTGATTTATGATTCTTGTATTTTATCATTAAGAGAACTTAATGAGTCTTTTCTATGAAAGGAATAACTTAGAAAGAAATTATACTTTAGTTGCTTTGTACTTTTATTTATATTAACTCACTCGAACTATATTTACCTACTGAACCCGTGAAATACTTCATCTCTAGTCGTTATCATCGGTCCCACTTTACCAAATGAAGAAGTTAGGTTGACATGAACGCGCTTCAACGCGCGGTCGAAGCGTTGAAATGACAGGCGGCTCGTGTCAAGATCTTGCCTGCGATGCATGGCGGCACGCGCGGTCATGTATACGATAGCACTACTTTGTTAGAATCTTGTACCGCGCGCCTCGTCAACCACGCGTTCATGTGAACCTAGCCTTTCTTGCCCGTGGTACTACTCCGTGGCACAACTGACCAATGATTTCTATTTCAAAATCAAATTTAATAGAGTCGACGGAGCTCTGCTATCGCAGAGCTCCTATTTCTGGGTAGTTTGGCCCTCCGGGCCTGCTGAAGAACTAACATAACCTAAACCTACCTCATATTTATGATACAGATTTTGGTCAGTTGTGCCACGGGGAATAAACTGAACCTAGCATAAAGCTTTTGGAATGCAAATGCTGAAAATAGCAAAATATGTCCGCAATCTTTGAGGAGTTCCGTCGTTTACTCATGGATTCCATCATCAGATCACTCCAACTTTTCTATGCGACCATTTACGACGTTTCCTTTCCTTTAAGGTGGAAAAGGCCCACCGTGCTGGTTGTGCTCAAGACGACGTTTTGCAAGCCCTTCAGGTATCCCACTGCTACTGCATATTTATACAGGACATGCGAAGTACTGAACGTACATAACAGACGAGTTGAGAACCTTCCATCCATATGGTTGGTTTATCGATAACTTTATTATTACTATCGAATCGGGTCAGCACTTAAACTTGTGGCAGTCCGCCATTTTATATTTGCTATGGTAGTTTAGGTAGGCACGTTTATTCTGTAGGCATGTCATTGCCATTCTCTTTCTTTATCATTGAGATAACATAATGTATTTAAATGTACATAATTAGGCCCCTTTTCAAGACCCCTCATTAATTCATTATGTATCGTAGACCTCGTTATCTCAGGGCAGTGACGGCAAAATAGGGAAACATGGGGGCAATTGACACAATTTAATATTTATTGTAAGTAAAGTACATATTGTAAAATGACAATCATAAATCACAAGAATGTTACTATTTAACTCTTAAACTTTCATTTCCATTATTCCACTTTAACGTTTACACATAAAGTTATAGGTAGTTCTTTAATAATGTTTTGACATCATTTTCTCGTTACTTATTTTTCAATATTTATAGGAATGGGTCTCCTTGATGACCCAATAACGGCTCAGGCCTGAAATATGCGTTTTCCTAAAATTTAATATTGTCAAAACGTCTGTGTTCTAACAATGTTAGCACTTCTGTTTTATCAGCTTTCTCAAAATGACTGGTATTTAAAATGTGTACAGTCTCAGGAAGCCGTCTATTCATAATGTTTACATTCCTATAATATTAGCATTACCATAAGTTTTGCTTTTCCGTTATGTTCACTTTTGTATATAGGCTATCGTCTTATTATGTTTGATTTCCTATAATGTCTGCCTTATTTCAAATCAATGTTCTAAATTGAAAGGGTTAATTTCTAGGCATACTTACTCTTTGATAAATATTTATAATTACTGTGCAGTATTATTCATATTATTATGATAATTATTATTTAAAATGGCCCCTTTCCTGTTGTTGAAAAACCAAAAACGAATAGATTGTAAATGTGGCGTTCATGATTGCAGACATTTTGGGAATATTGAGGTTGTAGACATTTTGAGAATAAACACTTTCTTTTAAAGCGAACATTATATGAAAACTGACATTCTTGGAGACAAACATTATAAGAAGCTGACATTATGCAAAAGACGTGCTGACATTATGAAAAACAGACATTTTGGTAAAAATACATTTTAAGAAAACGCATATTTCAGGCCCGAGCCTCAATAACATTAGACTTATTTATTTGCTGTGGAAAGTCACAAGTACTTCAATACTCAGTATGTGATTTACGGTCAGCATAATTTGGTTTTGATATAATGGAAAAATTAAGAATGAGCTAAATTAAGAATGAGAATGAGTAAATGGTGCAATTTACGATTGATTCCAAAAATAATGACATACAGAACCATCTTAAAAATGCTCATATAAATATGATATTGTTCCAATTGGTCACATACTTCCCTGTTTTGACAGTTGTGACATTTCACTGCCCTGAGATAACGAGGTCTATGTATCAGGATCCATAAACTACTATTATCGGAATGGCGAATAGACATATTTTTTCCGTCAGAATGGAGAGACGCAACTATTTGTTAGGATTAAACGTTGCATGTCGCTAGGTAAGGTTTCAAGTAGAATTAACGAAATATTAATTTGAAGGGGTAATATTACAATATGTAATTTCAATATATTAATCCACCCTTTATTAGTCGTGTACATTCTCAGTCTTGCTTGAGCCAAAGTCAGTGAAGTGTCAAGTTCCCTTATTCAACCAATGAATCGTTCACCGTACGTTATTCATTTATTTTGATCTAGAAAGACAATACTTGTAGTACAATCAGAAATACATACGTGGTTGAAGTCTGTACGGTTTCTCGTTTCCACGGTGTGTAGATAAATTAAGACAACATTTATTGCGGTATGAAGTTCACTGGGTCAGCTAGAATAAATAAATACTCAAAAATATTCATACTCACGCGCTAACTACGTAAAAGGTCATGAAACGAATAAAATGCAAAGTAATCCTATTTTTTTATTCTGTATCCAAAAGTACATCCATAATTATATTCAACATCGAAAAGTTATTTAAAAATAATAATTGATACCTATAATAATTACAACAATAAAATTGTCGTTTGATTATGTCTAACATTTGTTCCCACTTTTTCCATTACCGAGGTACACGTGGGCGTGAGCTCGTCGCCGGGAACGTTGCCGTTGCTTAGTCAAGCTACAGTACTGTCGTCTACGCGTCGTCTACTAAAACTAACTTCTAAGTTAATGTAGTCCAGTCCAGCTAAAACTCGATCACTACGACCACTACGACCGGTCGTATACAAGTCTTCTAAAGTACAACAAACCCTTAAATAAGAGGGACTATATTTCACATTGGCTAGACTGTATTTTAAGATCGCGTTTTACTTTGCCGATGAAAGGAAAGTTCCGCACAGCGAAACAGGGGTCCAATGCTTACAGAATATCAAATATAGCCCCAGATCTACGTTATCACTAATGTCACCAGAATGTTGCTATTCTTTATAAAATAAATTGTACTCGTAATCAATCAAATTAATATGTAATGTAAGCGCGCGATGCACAAACCGCACCGCCGCTCCTCTCGTGAGCTTGCACCAGCTTTGATCCGCTCTCACTTCTTTGGTTCTTATTTCTCAATATTCATCATTCATCTTATTTGTGCATTTATCTTTTGTACAGGTGGATCTCTATACGCCGAAATTAAAAATTAAAAGCTCTCGGTTTACCACAACTGTCCAGAGAAAGGGACAGGCTAACGTAACTTAAACGTCTGGAGGAGAGCCCCCTTAATTGGTTATTAAATAAATTATATAATTTCACTGAAATGTTCTGTGCCAGTAACCATGCAAGCTAACAGTAGTTACACTGTGCGTTTGGTGGAGAACGTCGTATCTGCCATACAAGACGCTCACAAGAGACAAGCTAGGCTCGGATCACGAGACAGAGACTTAAAAATAAATATAATAATAACATTATTTAGCTAATTTCAGAACCATTTCAAAAGATCTTTTCAAATATCGAAGACCCCTTCATGCGCCTGAAATGGAAATAAATGTTTATCATTACCAAATTTGAAATTTGTAAATATTTTTAAGTGGGACGTGGGACAACCACCGGTTAGTGCGGACTTTTTAAAAAGGATGGGAACATTAAAACTGCCCTGCGACGAATGGCGGTATCTCAAGCGACACTTCTGTAGCAAGAGGAACCTCATTCATTACTAATGGGAGAGGATTGAATCTGCTTTGGCAATTGAATTTAAAATATTGCCTTTTGGCTTATGAGGGCTGAATAATATATGCAATATAGGCAATATCGATAAAAAAAAAAAAAATGGTGACCTAGGCTATTGATGAAACCATGGCGCCTCCCTGGCCAATGCTAATTACTTTGGTGGTAATGGCAGACGGTGACGCGCCAACTCAATGGAATGGGCCTCCCAAAATAGCCATTAAAAATGGCAGTTAAAAGCAAAAGTAATTGAACTTTATTTCATTCTGTTAGATTCAAATTCCGACCTACAAAAATCTTCCTGATTGTACGAGTAGTGTGGTGGGCGGCACGAGGTTAAAATGCTTATTATTTGCTATTAAGGCGGTTTCATAGGTCGATAGCTCGCATGCTTTTCGTGATACACTGCATCGCTACAATAGCTCCTGGCTCAATAATGTTATAACAACTCGTTAATGGATAGCTACGAGCATGCGGGCTATTGCCCAATGAAACTGAGCCGTTCGAGATTGGCAACTCGGCAAGTTATCTTTGTATAGAACATTACTCTCTTTCTGGATCAGTCGGGTAACAAATAAACAAATTGGCAAGAAAAATGCACCTAGTTTTATCATTTATGACTATGACTTTTAATCTGTATTAAAAATCATAAATGATAAATTTAGGGCAAAGGCATGTAAGCGTTTTGTAACATTGGAATTGTTAACTCCCACCGATGTTCTCGTGTACAGCGTAACATTGCCCCCAGTAGGCTGCTGCGAGCTCACCTCGCGGCTCCGGCGCTCCCGGCGCCCCGGCGCTACCGGCGGCGGCGCGCGCGCGGCGCGGCCGGCGACTCCGCTGCAACGACCCAACCACTTAACAATCTCATCTCGATATAACAAACGCAAATCAAAACATTTTATTGAGTACATTAGCCACATGAAGGCTCTTCTTGGGCCCGTATTATGGTCGCATTTATCGCGGTGGATAAAGCCCCTCTTGATCGAGTTACCTTAAACGCAAGATGCCAATGAAGGCGTTATACCTAATCATGAAATTGCCAAAAAAGCTGTTTGACCTAAACGAGGGATGCCTATGAAGCAGCATGCCTGAAATGTAAAATTGACTAAGAAGCAGATTGCCTAAATTTAAATTACCTGTAAAGCAGTTTGCTCTAAATACAGAATGACTTAAAAGGCTGATTGGACTAAACGAGAGATACCAAAGAAGCAGTATGACTGAAATGTGAATTGAGATCGAATTGTGCATAGACTGGAAAATTGTTAGCGAAGAAGAGAATAACGGCGAAGAAGACAGGTATCATAGCCCCGATGTAGTGGACAATGATGGCTCTAGTTTTTGGTTCAACCCTTTTGGGCGTTGCAGGAAGAGGGGGGTAGTTTTGGTGTTATTTGCTTTGTAGGCATTAACCACTTAGGCATTTTGATGTGTAGGCATTTAACCACTTAGACATTTTGCTTTGCACGCATATTACCATTTAGGCATTGAACCATTTAGGCATCCTGCTTAGTAGGCATCGACATTAGGCAATCTGCTTCTTAGTAAATTTTACATTTCAGGCATACTGCTTCATAGGCATCCCTCGTTTAAGGCAAAAAGCTTTTTAGGCAAATGTCATGTTTAGGTATAACGCCTTTATTGGCATCTTGCGTTTAAGGTAACTAAATCAAGAGGGGATAAAGCATCCGTCACTCTCGCACTGCACTTGTCAGAAGATGACATGATGTTTTATCCACGTTTAGTCACGCGATAAACACGACCATAATAAGCCTCCTGGTTAGTATAGTACATTACAGCACAGGCCGGAATAGGCCGTTGCGGGACGAGTATAAGTTAGCGCGGCCGAGACGCAGACGCGCTATACACGAGTCCAGCAACCGCCCCTCCCGGCCGAGGCTTGATGTTGCTTTTCTCCAACAATGCGAAAAAATATAACAAAATTGCTTAAATTTATATTTTATGCACGGTACAAAAATTACCATTCAAAAAACTATCGGCATAGACATCCCTCATAATTATTAGTAAAAAAATAAAATACACCATTAAATAAAATAACAAAATTGAAATCTTGGTTATAAATCTAATTTAGACCAATTAAGGGTTAAAATTAAAACATTAATAACGTTCTTCAGCCATTTATTTTATTTATAATTTCAACGCAATATTTAAAAAAAATGTATAACTATTTGATACACTTAAATACGCTGTAAACGACGTTCGAAAAGGTTAACCTTTTTATCTATGACATTTTTAAAAGTAAATAAATATGGAAGAACTCTAATTGTACAAGTGTTTGGCTGTTTGGAGTTAGTTATCCTAGTCCAAACATGGTTTTAAAAAGTTGACGAGGTACGTAATGACCTGTTAGAGGTCGTAATGATATGGATTGAATCAATTCGCGTTTCCGACAAGACCGCCATTCCAGGCAAAAAGCACCGCAAGAAACGTTGGCTGTAAACGAACAAATTCATAACACCAGTCGAATGGGTCTGAACTCGACAAATCTAATACGAGCCACTGAGGAACTCCTATTGCCCTATTCAGTCTCCATCATCATAACAGCTCGATGGTATGACGATGGAGACATCGGGATTGAACAATGCAAAATTAAAAGTAGGTTTATATCGACTTCCTAGATTTGATAACATTGTTAATTCGTTACAATTGAAGCTAAATTACCTTTGGCGGCGACAGCGCGCGCTCGGCCGCGCGGTTTCTTGGGAGAAGGCTCCTTCTTCTTGTCTGTAAAAACAGAATCCCTTTAGTAAGTACGCCAGCAATCGGAATGAAATGTAACGTCCCCGCGTGTAGTAGCATGGCGGTGGCACCGACCTGTCGAGCTGGCCTCGTTCTTCCGCTTACGGCCGCGGGGCGCGCTCTGCTCCGTTGCCGCTTCTACCACCTGGAAATATATATTCTATATCATTCTAATACTTGCTAATATAAAAAATGCGAGTGTGTATCATTTTTATTTAGCCTTCATTGATGTGTATTTTATTCCGGAACATCAAACAGTTCCTAAGGGTAGAATTAAAGACTTTTTCGAGAATGGGGTCATGGGCAAAAGCTGTTTCATAAAGAAATGATTAGAAGAGATAAAATCGTTAACAGTTTAGTGAATGTTTAACAGCGCGGTTGCGGAGACTGGAATAGAATCAATTTATGAATGAGCGAGTACAATTTAAAAACCGGGCAAGAGCATGTCAGACCATACTCAGTGTAGGGTTCCGAAGCCGTAAAGTAAGTAAGTAACATAAAAATCAACAAGTAATAACAAATTTTATTTAAAGTCAATTGATGCCCATTTAAACCTCTGTACATTTTAACACCTATTTATTATGAAACTTGTATGTTTTAACACTTACACATGCTGTCGCTTTTGCATTTAGGCACTTACGTATTTAAACCTCTGTACATTTTGACACCTAATCATTTCGACACTCGCACATAATGACCATTAAACAATACCTATATCCATTCGACATTTTGTCACGTTGACGACTCAGTCCCGGAATGGAAACTATAAGGGTTCCTAGTTAAGACTACAGAACCCTAATAAAAAGAAGGGCCAAAAAAAATATTGAATAATAAACACTTCATAATGTTACAAAGCTTTAGCGATTCGTTCTGTAATTGAGATGGTTCGATAATTGAGGTAAAATGACTACACAATAATATAAAATAAAATAAATAAATTCCATTTTATGGAGCTACTACACAAAAATGAAAATTGATTATTATCGGTTCTTAGAGGCCGAACAAGAATGAAGTCGACGAAAATAATTGGTAAAAATATTCTTGGCGTGGTCAGGGGCTACCTTGTCCATCTGAAGTGGCGTGAAAAGTAAATTAGAATGATGTGTATGTATGAATTACCGGGTGTTGCCTGTAATACGAGCAATAAATTGAGGGATCGTCTCCACACGACAAACGTAACAACATTTATTCTAAAACTTTTGAAAATAAATTGTTGTTTACTAAATATGAATTAATTTAGATTTTCCAAGCCAGCAATGTATTGCTAAAACTACGAAGTTTGCAGGCTCACAGTAGATGTCAAGTAGACTATTGGATGGAGTACAATGAAAATG
>OX438784.1:181134-327776 GCA_949316455.1 Acleris holmiana
AGACTGACAAGTTATATAAGGATCCCGGGAAAGTGTCGTTCAAAGCAGCTTTTACATGGTAATAAAAATAATAGTTAGTTCATCAGTTTTGTTCTTTTTACCTGACTATGGAGAAGTAAAAAGGAGGGTTATGATTTTGACCGGTATGTATGTATGTATGTTACTTTCATTTTCTACTAGGATTTATGGAACTAGAATATTTTTGTACGGGAACCATCGCGTCGACAATTAAAAATATTGGGGCCAATGAGTCTGAACCGGGCCCTTGACGTGAAGATATAGAAGGTACTGACCGGGCATGGAGGCGCGGTGCCGCAGCTCGAGCGCGAGCTGCAGGTCGCGGTCGGGCGCGCGCGGCGCCGCCGCCAGCGTGCCGCGCCGAGCCGCGCGCGCCGGCGCGGGAGAGGGCGGGCGCGCCAGCGCTGCGGGAACTATAGTTACAACGGTGCCCCACCCCTAACACAAAGCTGGCAGCTCGGTGTCCAACCACGCGGCCGGAGGGGAAAAATAATCTATTATCCAATGTTCTTAAGTGATTTAGTTGAACATATTTAATAATTGTTAAGCATGCATAATTATACGTTTGAGAGTGTTAAATGAGTAGACAAAGCATGGTAGTTAAAGTAAAGTTCAGAGCGGTCGACTCACGGAGGTCGGAGGCGACAGGCGCGGCGGGCGCGGCGGGCGCGCGGCGCGGCGCGCGGTCGTACTCCCAGCGCAGGCGGCGGCCGCCCAGCGCCAGCTCGTCGCCGTGGCGCAGCGCGTGCACGCTCACGGGCGCGCCGTTCACCAGCGTCAGCCCGCCGCCCACGTTGCGCACCACCGTCTGCCGGGCACACGCACCTGTACAACGCGCCCAGCGGCCCTACACCACTACATACATACTGCGACCGGTAGCCCAGCCCTGCCACAATATAGCGCTCGCCGTTCAAATGTTTACTGCCAAACCATTATTACACATACTTAACACTTTGGTGACTGCCTAAACTAGAAACTTGAAATTTGGAGGGAATACTTCAAAAACATATTATTACACCTTCCTTCGTCACTGACGAGAGGGACGTCAGATACATGGAGATATCTCCATCTAATTCCAATATAATACTGTGTCCCTCTCTTTAGTAAAGGTTTTCCGAAAATCAACCCCAATTGGAAAGAAGGGTCATTCTGAACATTTTGGACCACATTTACTCTTATGCTAAGTTTCAGGGTTTATGAGGCGTTTTTAAATCGTTTATTTGCCCTATTGAATATAAATCTTGCATAAATTTTGGGATAACCCTTTATGTGCTTTCATGTCATATATTTGCAACTCAAGCGGAAATAACACTTTTCCACTCCAAAATTTCCTAAACAATCCACGAAATCTAAGAATTGATTACAACCTGTACATAGTGATTTTTCAAGGCCAGGTTGTTCGATCAGTAGTTAAGTAATAATTAAAATTCGAAAAAAAGGATCAAACAAAAAATTTGACACATTAAGATTGATATTAAACCGTTACTCACGATTTTTTACAATTTGTTTACCTCGGCCTAAGAACTCTCCAATAACCCCTCACTGAATGTTATAATTACAATGTAAAAACATATTAATTCTGCTTTACTTGTACAGGACTTGGGAAGGTACACAAAAAAAATATTAGCATAATTTAGATATAACTATGCCAAATTACAGCTATACCAAGTCTCCAAGAAAAACCAAGAACCAACAACCAGATGGGGCATGGTGAAGTGGGGCAGTATGACCATCTTATTCACTTTTGGCCATTCCTGATCATGACTCCAAAATCACCCAGTATAAGGGTTTCTTGATCACTACGCAACCCTAAAGGTTACCAATGTAAATTAATTAAAATGTAACAATCTTATCACCTAAGCTCTAGGAATCATAAGTACTACCATTCTCTTAATAGTTACCAGTAGTCTTTCGATAACCAGTCAAAAAAAGAAAATTTTTACCGACTTCAAAAAAGGAGGAGCTTATATGTTTCATTGTATGTATTTTTTTTATGTATGTTCACCGATTACTCCGTCAATTGTAGACCGATTCTGAACATTTTGGCGTTGCTTGTGGCGCTCTTGAAACTTAAAGTTTCATATCGAGTATGGAACAGCGTATTTATGATCACTAAAAAGTTTTGACTAAAATAAATAGGTTAGTCCAACTGAAGTCGGAAACCACAATATATTCACCAAAAAGCCCTACTTCAGTAGGACTAACCTATTAGATTAAGATTAGAGTGCTGTATACACTTGCTCCGGTATTGCACACAGACTTATAATATTATGTGAATGATTTTTATATTTTAATTGTGTAAATGCTATTAGTGTATCTTTTTTAATAAATAAATAAATAAAAATTAGATACATGCCTACAATTTTAAAAGAAGTTATATCTTGCGTTTAAGGTGTTTTTTTGTTTTTCTAAACATTTATTTTACTCCCTCAAACAAATGACAATTATTCTGTCAATCGCGAGTGCTGTCATGATAGCAATACCTAGGTGCAGACTATTAAAAAGGTACATACTATAGTAGTTATAAGTTCCAAGAACCAAAACCACACAATCATCTAGTCTAGTCCCTGTAGATTTAGAGTAGGTAAATAAAAAATAACATCTCTGAGAATTTAACAAGTGTGAATCATACAAAATATGTAGGTTGTAAGTGTTGTAATCATTTGTAAATACTTAGATGGTAGAGCACGTACCAGGATGCCACAACAGGCTATCCAACCTATGATTGAACCAACAAACTATGCAGCTAACTATTTAAGTGTTTTATATTAATTTGTCCAAAGGCATAGACAATAGTCTTATTATCCCATACAACTCGTTTGTAGCCTTCTATTATTTTGCTCATCAAAAGTACAGTACACTCTTTGAATTAATTTAAGGCACAATAGCAAGTAAACAATTAATCCAACATTAAACAATAATACACAAATGGAACCTGGTTAGCGTGGACCGTGACGGTGGCGTGGTGCGCGGCCACGGCGGGCAGCAGCACGCGGATGTCGCAGGCGGCGCCGCGGCCCAGCGTGGCCAGCCCCGACGCCAGCGGGAAGCGCTTCACGGCGCGCCCTGCGCGGTCCAATACCACCAGCCGCCCTGACATGTCTGCGGCCAACAAAACACTTTCTAAAAACACTAAACGCTACACCATAATGGTAATCTGAGTGGAGTCCGTGTGATAGCGAAATCGAATAAAAAATATTGGCTCAGTTGTGTTATCGTAAACATTTTGATTGCCGCCAGCCGGCGGCGTCCCGAATGAATACTTACTCGTGTCAAGTTCTTAGTTTCTTACACAATAAAAATATCATAATACTCAAATTTAATGTAAAATTACAATAATGTCACTTCAGCACGATTACAATTCGGTCAAAAAATAAAGTAAATATTGAATCCCATTTCAATCATTCTTCATAACGGACAAAAAATAATGCCAACAATATGGCGGCGTCCGGTCGATTGATGTCAATTGTCAATCAGAAAACGCGGGGAAAGAGATAATGTTGCCAGCTCCTGGTAATTATATTTTAAATGGCTGAACTCGCAAGGATACAACCATGGTACAACCACGATACAACGGATATCTAGGAGTCATTTTCTGGCAAACAATTTTATATGACCCAATACGGACGCTCTAAAGCTCTAAACATCGTCCAACACCCAAGCTCGAAACGTTTTTCCAAACCAAAGTAAACTTTACCTATCTTTAAACCGGTCGAGTTGATGGTTACCACAAAACATTAAATTCGAAACTTCGGGTGCCGAGTCCCTGTCAGTCGTCACTTGAGACTATATCGAGAGAAAGGGATGGAGGGAACGTAACATCAAAATTCGAGTTTACGATATCAAAGTAATTCCTTAATGTTAATAAAATTATAATTAATTGATTATTTTTTTTAGACTATACTTCGTTATTTTTAAGATATAATGATAACACTGAAATTACGCACGTCATGTTTCCAAACGTAGCCAATACTGAGAAATGTTTGTGCAAATATTCTAATTCTTGTTATTAATTAGTTATAGTAGAGACTATTGTTTTTAATTTCTAATTTTGACTTCGATTAAGGTAAAAATGGGTGCAATATACGGGCACTTATTCTCATCTTTAAACGAAGTAGGTATGTAAATTATATTTATATTAGGTTTAAGTTTAAGAAGGATTGTGGTGAACTACTTCCTAACGCAGTGTCCTACGTAGTCACGCGAACAAAAGCAAAAACATTTTTCGACAAATTAAAACGAAGCGATGCGACGCGGCTACTTGCCTGCTTATAAATTTTACGTAAAATACATAATTATAATAAATACAATTATGATGATACATATAACTAAAACCAAGGCCCCACTTTGTTAATCGAAGTTTCGAATTAAGGAGTTCGCGGAAACCATCCAGCGGCGTCACTTTTCTTGCAAATTAGTTACGCATCGAGAGCAAAAGGGATAGCAATAGATGAAGTTCGGTGTCGTATCTGGCTGGTACAACCAAGTTACAGCCTGTGGTTACAGCCCCGTGGGTACGAAACTTAATTAAAATGAGAAATAGAAATAGAATAATTTATTCAGCAATTACGTAAATAAAAGAAAAACAAAAAACACAAATAATTGAAAAAAAAAAGACTGACCTAATTATACGTTATTTTTATATTTTATTATATACATTATTTTTAACCGACTTCAAAAAAGGAGGATGTTATTAATTCGACTGTGGGTTTGTAAAGCGATTACTCCGTCAATTTTATTAAAGACCGATTTTGAAAATTATTTTTTGTTTGATAGGGTGTACTTCCGAGGAGGTGGTCCCATTGCCACCAAGTTGGTGTCTGATAAAGGGATCCGTGAGGAATTGAATTAAGTAACTCGTTAAATATTATAGGGATACATAATTATAGTGATTTTGGTATTTTCAGTAACAAGTCTATCATTTGCATGCAGAAAGTATCATTTGGAGAAGTGAAACTGACGATGAAGACCACCGACGGCCACCGAAACTCCTCAATGATGCTTAGATTGTAGAAGCTCATTTTTTTTTGCTACTTATTGTTTCATTCACAACAGGCTATGGTACTCGTAGTTATTCTCGCTTCATCCTACGATATAATATATTAAGCCATTCCTATCAAAGCACTTCAAATCTTTATATATATAAAAATTGAGGTGTGTGTCCCTATATTTCACTTTGTAGCCAAAACTACATATCGAAGACGCATAGTGTTTGTATGTGGCAATAGGTACAAGGCTCCCATTGTGCACTATGGTGGTTGCAAGTCAATAAGGGTGTGAAAAATACGGGGGTTGAAAAAAGTTAACTTCAAAAATGTGAGACTATCATTGATCTATAATGATCTGGATGGTTCTAGAAAATTTCTAGAATTATCTGGAAAGTTCTCAAATATATCCCTAGATTCTGATTAAAGAGAATGTTCTAGAAAATTCTAAAATGTATTCGATCTGGAATGTTCTAAAAAGTTCTGGAAATGGCTGGAATGATCTAGAAAGTTCTATAACTTTCTGGAATAATCTAGAAAGTTCTATATTGTGTACAATTATATATATGTCGCTCTTTCAAGAGTAACCGCTAAACAAAACATGTGTGTATTGTCTAATGACAAAAATGCTGTAAACGTTGTTTATAAGGACATATAAAATAAAACTTCACATACTTTAGTTATAGTGTCGTAATAGAGCATTATAGAATGGCAGTTGTTTAGAGGTTGTTGAACACCTGAACTACGCAGGCTGCCACAAGTCAAGAACAACAAATAACTCTTTCTCAATTCAATTCTCATTTTTCGAGATAGTTTTTTGTGTTCATGGTAACGACGTCGGAATCCTACACTGAGCATGTTCCGATATGCTCTTGCCCAGTCTTTCCTACTTTCTTCTCCATTTCTCTCTTTTATTTACATCCATTAAATGTGACAAACACAACAACAACTTTAAACAAATGCAAATAGTGGTATTGATACATTTATTACGTAAAAACCTAAAATTAATAAAAAAAATGAGTAAATGGCACCAATGCATATAAACAGAAACTATCATCTTAATACACGTTTTATTTTTAAACGAGCGACTACAAAAAGACGTAATTGTATCAGAAGGGCAGTGAATATACTTTATCTGGCAATTTTATTCTGACTCACCGCAGACGAAGTCGCGGGCGGAAAGCTAGTTAAAAATATAAATCAGAAACAAGTTCGCGCGAAAACAGCAAGCTTCGCATCAAGTTGCGACTAGCGTCGTATCGCCACTTTAGACGCGTAGCTGTTAGCGTCGCTTTGCGCTTGCGGTTTGCGCGCTAATTGCTAGGCCACTGTTTTTCAAGTCTGGAAAAAGTCATGGTTTTACGATATTAGAACTTCATACCCAATTAAGATCGAGTTTGAAAAAAACAGTAATCTTTCCAAACGTATCAATATGGTTTTACCGAGTAGAATACACCCCGAGATTGGGTATATAGGCACAGAATGTCAGAATAAGTAATAGTACAAGTATCTGTAGTTGCACTTCCGTCAAATATGTACAGTCACGGACGTTAATTGTTATGCCACTTGCCACTGTTCGTATTTTAGCCGTGTAATACAAATGGGGTTCAGTCGGGTGTACTCTTATATCGAGATAAGGAAATTCACACGTCTTCGTATAATAGAAGAACAAAATGACATGCAACATTAACGATTGGCTAACCTGAGACCCAAGTCTACCAATCAGACCACAGAGTGAATTCACCCAAAGTCAAATTGCATGTCTAGTTGCTATGGTTACATTTAAACAACAGCCACTATTGGTGGTATAGAATAGAAATTTGGCATCCATGACAATGTTATAACTGTTGCAAATATCTGAATATAAATAACACGTCAAAACCCACCATCTTGAAAAGAGTTGATTAGTTAGCGTGTAAGTCGAAAGACTAATCGTGGCAATAGTCAAACTTTTAAAAATATTTATTCTAGTGTTACTAGATATTAAATTTAAAAATTATTAAATATTCTAGTTCTTTTAGTCTCTTTCTGCATAACTATGGCTGATTGAAGCATTACAGTCATTACTTTAATTGTTATGCCACTGTAG
Organism: Acleris holmiana; assembly: GCA_949316455.1. Taxonomy (NCBI): domain Eukaryota; kingdom Metazoa; phylum Arthropoda; class Insecta; order Lepidoptera; family Tortricidae; genus Acleris; species Acleris holmiana. Next base: position 188,227 of record OX438784.1, read on the forward strand.
AACCCTGTCATAATGACAGCGTCAAACCACATGAAAGAAATTACGCCAAAATTAATGATTAACGTTATGCGACAGGGTTCCATATTTGCATAACAATTAAAGTCCTTGACTGCCTCACAAGTAGCGTAAAATTTAATAAAATAAAAATGTAAAATACATTACATAATGTTTTAATCGGTCAATAAATTATAAAATACAGGTTTAAGTAGTGTATATTCCGCAGATAGTTGAGAAGAAGCAGCATGAAAGAAATCCAGCAATGCATTTGCACGATTTTGTCAGAATTTTTGCGTCGGGCTGTTAACGACCACCTTTTTATATGTTAAACCGCAACAAGCAAAAGCAAACATTTAGATCTAAAAAACATTTTGGGAGTAATGGTGCAAAGACAAGAATGTCGTTTCCACATGAATTCGAATACCTCATGGATTCCATCATCACAACAGGATTTTGAAAAAAACTAAACCAATTTGAAAGTCAACAAAAAATCTCCTCAAAAAAAAAAACAAATCTTTCCCCTGAGTGAAAAACTTACAGCGGAATTGAGAACCTTCTCCTATTTTTTAAGGCGATATGCTCGAAACCCTCGCCTAATATCGTGTATATGCACCTTCGTTATCTATGACAGCTTGAAGCCGTGACCACATAGATTGACATAAGCATAAATCACTGTTCCTGTTCACGGTCGATGGCAAAATTACTAATTCTATGCGGACGAAGTCGCGGGCAGAAACTCGTCATAATAAATATAGAAACCAACCCACCGATATTAACAACTGTCTTGCTATTGCTCGCAAACTTAGCCCTTCTTGGTGCAAAGTCACAATCATGTGACGAGTTTCCGTAGAAATTGCTGGTGGCATCTTATTTTCTTTAAATTTGCTTATTTATAATAATGACGTCTTAACTTGATCTGTATGTCATTATGACAACGATCCTGCAATATTTCTAAAATGCCAGTTGTCAATATTTTAATCACGTTTAACTATTATGTAGTTCCCGCGGTGTCATGTATTCGTGATTAATCGTGTAATCTCGTAAATGCTCGTGGATGCCATACTGCAAATTTAAATAACTTCACAATGGCATAACAATTAAAATCCGTGACTGTACGTATAGTGTAAATGGATTAAGAAAATATAACGATTACTTGAACTAAGTAGGTAAACAAACAAGAATGTTAAAGTCGTCAAACGTCTATCAATTAAATAATCAATGATGGTGCATCCAAATTTCAAAATTCCGTGAATCTTATATTTATAAATCCTGCCTTTTTCCTCACTTTTGACATTGGCAAAATGGCACTATACCACAGAATTAGTAATAGTAATAGTACAAGACTAGAGTCTGGCAAACGAAAGCCAAAGAAAGCGCGGCGATTCAAAAAATATACATGTGGTAATACTAAATTATAGTAGGAAAAGAATGTTTTGATACTTATATAAGTCAACTTATTCAATGTGCTTATTGGTAGAAACAAAAAAAAACAATGATGATGGTTACGGTTACGCGCACCGTGTGTTTAGCATACCCTTCTAATCTGTGATCTGTGCATTAGACATACCCTTCTAATCTGTGGTTGTCATAAAAAAAAAGAAGTCATATCATTAACATTCCTTCCGTAGGGTGTATGGATTTATGTCCGTTGCCTTTCCCTCTGGGATAAAACATAAGAAAAAAAAACATTCCTCCCTGTCCCTTATAATCTGTCAAATAGTCAAGAGTTCAAGACAAATCTGTGAGTTGAGTTAAGTTGGTTGGTCTGCGCTGCGCCCCTGCTGTACCTATAATATATTATTATTATTATATTCTTAATACTCTCTGTCTAACCCAAACCCAAGACCCAAGTGAGTGACCCAGTGACCCAAGTCTAACCGTAACAGGTCTAACGCTATTTCTCCATACTACTAAATCTAATGAATTTTGGTTGAGATTTTTGGGTTTTGGCGTCATTTTTCTGATCATGGCATAATTGTTCTTCGTCTCCTCGCGATTCAACATTAAAATAGACAGAATATGAGCTGAATTCGTAATAAAAATGGATGTCAATTCTCACAACCAAAACCAAAGCTACTGGTTTGTGTTTAGGGAAGACCAAAATAACGTTATATTCAGCAGTAACAACTTATCGGTGCAAAATCCTACACAAAGTAAGTACGGTCACTCCAACCTGGGCCCTGTTTTATAAAGCTACAAGTTACAAATTACAAGCAGGACTCTCTTTCTAGCAAAAGTAGGTAGAAATAGACTTCCACTTGTATCTTCGTAAAGCGGGCCTCTGTACTCCATTTCTCCACAGTGATAGTGGCAGGTGATGATATTTTACCCAACATAGCGCAGTTTATATGAGTCCCACTGATGTAATGTGAATCACATTACATCATCACATTATGTGATCATTGCCAGTGTGGTGAAATAGGAGCCTGATATTAGACTTCTATGTCGATTTTCCTTATTGATCTAAGTCCAAGTTTGATTTTGGTTGCAGTAACTGCTCAAGATGGTGCTCGTTACATAGTAGATGCGGGCGACAACAGGCAGTTCATCCACATTGATGAGGCTTCTGTTGCTTTGCAGGAAGAGCATGAACCTTGTGAAACAGAAGACACTAAACATAAAGATGAAGACAGTTTTTGGGATCCTGGCAAAATCAAGATTCTTCTTACATTATGCCTGGAGAACAAGCTAAGCAACACACTTGAGAGCAATGAAAAGATGTGGGGGGACATCTCAGCAACTCTGGGCACCACTAAAGAGGAGTGCAATAGGAAGTACAGGCATGTTAGAAGAACCTACATTAGGTTATTAAGGAAGAAGAAAATGGGCAGACATATCAAATGGTCACATTTTAGCCTCTGTGATGAAATATTTAGACAATACAAGTGCCCTTCTGTGTCTGAGCCATGGGAGGACAGCCAAGTTAGAAGGCTACTCAATCTTTATATAGACAACCTTGACCGTTTCCGCAACTCTGACTGTCTGCATAAAGAGATCTGGCAGGAGATGGCTGCCCAATTAGGATCTACTGAATATAATTGTTATCATAAGTTTAAGAACTTGAAGAAAATTTATTTGAACTGGCTTGAACGGCATAGAAAATCTGGGAAAAGTATGAAAAAATGGCAATACCAGCATTATTTTGAAAGAATATATTATAATCACAGTCCCACAGGTCCTTGGTCACGGTTGAAAACTAAACAATTGCTCGATGCTTATGCTCAACATAGTGACAAGTTCAGAAATCCCAAGTTTCAGAAGAAAGAACTGTGGAAAGAGGTATCCTTAATGGTGGGAGAAAGCCCTAATGATTGTGATAGGAAATTCAGAAACTTAAAGCAAACCTATGTCAAGTTGAAGAATAAGGCAGACTCTGGGAGGAGAAACACTAAGTGGCGTCATTTCAAAGACTTTGAAGCTATCTTCAACAGTCCCAATGAAGATGAAGCGAGTGGCTTAGTGTACTTGGAACGTGAGGATTACATCAGTCAGCTTCTACAGTTCTATGTCAATCACAAGGACCAATTTAGAGATCCTTTGGTCAAGAAGAAGAATGTCTGGAAAATTATAAGCCCTAAGATTCGCTTGTCTCCTGAAGAGTGTGATAGGAAGTTTCGTAATTTAAAGCAGACTTACATCCGTCTAGCACAGAGGAGGAAAGACACTGGTCAATGTGTCAAATGGCCTTACTATAGTTACTTTGAGAAAATATATGATAATCCAAAATATATGAATTCTGATAGTTGTCACAGCAGCCGAGGTAATGTGGATGGGGAGACCCTCTTGGAGATCAAGAAGGTTGTCCAGGAGGTGCAGGAGAGACGGGATGGCAACGAGAAGTTTGAGAGGCTGCTCAAGTTGGTGGAGGAGTCTAACTGCATACAAAGGGAGCGGAATAGAATCCTTAAAGCATTAATCAACCAGAAATGAATACAGTACACATGATTTTGCAGTAAATTACTGCCTGTTTTTCAATCCAAAATTAAATATATATTAATAAGTGTTTGGGAGTTTCTCTAGAGTTTTTGAAGATGGCCCTTTGTTAAAATTGTACCTTCTTTTTAATTGAATGAATAATTTCGAATCACAGGAGCATAATGTACAATACGCAACATGTACATGCACTACATGCAAAACATATCAACTGGTAATGAATGAACAATACGCAAAATATACACAACGCATATGGATTGAAGCTTTAGGTCGAGATCTCAATAGGATTAGGTAGCAAATAAAACCAGCCCCCTATTTCACCATACTGACAATGACAGGTGACAGTGTAAATGATCAATATGATCATTATGAAACCTAGTGATGTATCAACATGTTAGCTTTGCAATATATACTAAATTGACCCCTGTCACTGTCACAATACTCACAATTGTGAAATATGGGGCAGATCGCTTTGTGCCTCGATCGCTAAATGACCACATAGCTTTTAGCCTACAAAATAACCACTTTGATAGCGTTACTAGGTAGGTTAAGCTTTGTTAGATACTTCAAATGCCTGAAGGGAAAATCGCCCAGGAATAGGAGCCCCGGCAGGACTCTTATCAACTGTTCCGAGACAAATAAAATGATATGTCAAAAAAAGCGATCAGGGCTATTCTACACGGTAATAACACGAATAACGGTATCATTATTGTCGTGTTTCCGTATTGTCAACGTTTGTATCGTTTTAACGCACCTGAATAGAGGCCCAGGTCGTATTGCCATCTAAGCACAAAGCGATGTAGTCAGATCTAGATGTAGACGCAAAGCGATTTGGTCTTATTTGCTACCTAGTCATATCGAGATGTGTACCTAAGGCTTTTATCCCGAAAATTAGTCATAATTCTTTCATAATGAAAAGGAAAAAAAAGGATTGGCAAAACAGGTGCCATTTTTAGGTTTTTAGGGTTCCAGTCAAATTATGGTCTCTCGTCTACACTATGGGGTAGAAGAGAAAAAAATACATCCCCACATTACGTGTAGGGGAGGTACACTGAAAAAAAAATTATTCAAGACTATTTTACCACATTGTTGGCGTGACTAATATGTATATTTATGCCAAATTACAGCTTTCTAGTACCAAGTCTCTAAGCTAGGCAGCACACTACTCTTAATTAATCAGCGAGCTAGGCTGCGGACGGACGGACATGGCGTAACTCGAAGGGTTCCTAGTTTGACTATGGAACCCTAAAAAAAAGCATTTGGTCTTTGTATGGGAAGCACCAGCTTTTTTTATTCAAGATATTTTAATTTTACAACTTTGTCGGGTAGCTTAAACGTATAACTATCCCAAATAACGGCTTTGTAGTCTCTGCGAGACAAACCGCGGACAGACGGACATGGCGAAACTAACCTGGACCTCTATTCAGGTGCGTTAAAACGATATCGTGTTTGACACGTTTAAGAATTGTTTATGCCACCAAAAACATAAATGTAAAAAAGAAAAGCCAAGTTCAATACAAAAATTATTCTCTGCTGTGGGCTTCGCCGCAAAAAGAATGGAGATCTGAGATTGAGTGCCAAGTTCTATGCAAAATCCAAATATGTAGTCTAAGGGCTGACTTGGCTGGTTTTCCCATACGAATTATATAGCCTTCGCATGTTCTAAACCTGTTACCTTTCGGTTCTTATTTTATTATTCCGAAAATTTGGCTTGCTAGTAGAAACTACCCATCGAACATAAGGCTCTTCCATGACTGTGTAAAAGTAGGTACTTAATAATAATTCGTATGGGAAAACCAGCCAAGTCAGCCCTTAGACTACATATTTGGATTTTGCATAGAACTTGGCGCACTCAATCTCAGATCTCCATTCTTTTTGCGGCGAAGCCCACAGCAGAGAATAATTTTTGTATTGAACTTGGCTCTCCTTTTTTACATTTATGTTTTTGGTGGGATATCATTACTTTTTGTAGGTAAGTACATATCCCATCGGGAGGCATTGGAATAATTTGGTGTAAGGTGAATGTCAGCCACCCGTAATTCTATTGTACGACTCATTGTACAATACCTATACCTACCTACGTAATAAAAAGATAAAACTATTTGCTACTATCAACAAGTTCTCAAACTCAGAGTTAAGTAGGTATATACACCTACTTACTTTTAACTATACTTAACTTACCTACTTACTAAAAAATACAATTATTATTTATTTAAACTATTGCCTATACTATACTAAACCTACGTACCTACTTATTATAGGAATTGTAATAATAATAAGTATATTCACCTACCTACTTATACTGTAACTATAAAATTATTATTTATTTAAACTATTGCCTATACTATAATACTATACGTACGTACCTACTTATTAAAGAAATTGTAATAATAATATTACTACAAATTATAAGTTTTCCTTAAGAAAACTTAGCAATTTCGCAGCATAAATCGCAACCTTATAGGTCAGATATCGAGAGACAACCGGACAGCGAGACGGCGCTCGCGCTTGAGCGCGGCTGCCGCTCGCTCGGCCACGTTCGCGTCAACGGTTCGATTCGGTTGTCACAGCGCCCCACCCACCCCGCCCGCGCCGCTCCGGCGTCACTCGGCGCGCGCGCGTCGTGTATATACCGAAAATCTAAATGCCTATTATTTTATCATTATTTATGATTAGGTAATGATTTTACACTATTGATGTGCGCTAAATATAAAAATAATAATTAATCCCAGGTATTTATGTTAAGCGTTCATAATAGAATCTAATTATTAAAAAATTGCCAGTTTTTTATTTATTCGTTTGTACTCATCTAATTACCTATCTGCATACCAAATTTTAACTCTGGAACTGGGTTAGAGTTTTGGTTTATAGGTCAGTCAATGATAAAAATGAGGAATTTTGGACATTAATATCTAAATAACCGTTTGAGATAAGCTTATGAAATTTAGAACACATGTATCTCGCAAGTCTCAATATATGAGCCAAATTTGATACGTTTATGTAAAATAGTTTTTAATTTATGAGGGGGTCAAAAGTGGCTCCAAATGGTTCGTGTAATATTACACACGGTGCGGCTCGCCAGTTCTGTTTCTTGAACTTGGCTTGACACGCTCCCGCGTGTCTAGATGTCAGTCGCCATTATTGTAAATGACATAAAGAGTTATCAAAACGTTGACAATACGGAAACAGGTCAAAAACGATATCGTCATTACCTTGTACAATTCCAGCCCTGGTTTAATACCAGCTTTAAGGGTATATTGTTCGTTCCCTTTTCCTACTAAGGCCTTGCTAATAATAAACCATTTCCACTGAAGATGCGCGAGATGGGATTTTTTTTTTCATTAAAAGTTAAAATCTCGTCTTGCCTCGCCCCGTCGGTAGAATAGCACCTTAGGGACTTACCAAAGCAAGCGGACGAGGTGCGCGTTCCGGGCGATGTGCAGCGCAGTCAATATTGTACGAAGTCGTTAATAACGAAATACAGCAAGCATCCGATCCGCCGCCCTTTGCTGGTAAGAAAATTAATACAGAACTCTTTTTGACGAAACAGCAAGTGGATCAGGCAGGCGCGCGTTTGTTTTCCATATTTGTAGGCACGCCCCTTTTTAGCGTTTGATACGCAGCGTCCGTTACGCTCGGCTCGAGCGCTTGCCACAGTTAGTCGCCGAAGTCTCCGTCCCCGCCCTCCACTCTGCAGCAGGGTTGCGTTCACAGGTCAAAGCCCGCGCTTGCGCAGCTAACACCGGGGCGCCGACTAGGGCACTGTGGTAAGTACGCCCGTCTCAACAAAAGGAAGTTAAATAAAAAGCGCTCAGCTGTTTAGAAATGTTTTGTTTTATTGTTACCGTTCTTATGCTTTTATATGTACAAACAAACTATAATAGATTATCAGTTTTTCATTCTGAAAAGAGAAATCGTTACCAAAAAAATAATCATGTCGACCGAATCGATACTAATGTAATGATCAATGTTTATAAAGTACACCGATTTGTCTTAACTTAAAAATACATTCGCGGGCTTAACATTAAATTCGACATACAACAATAAGGAATGGAAATCTTTAGAAAAAGTAAAATTAGTGAAGAATCACACTGGATCGTGTGCCTCACGCACTCACTCTCTCAGGCACGCATCGATACGCTAACCTAGGCTGAATTACCGCACTATCGTAAACTAACGCCGCGGCCGCCGCGCCCGCCCGCGCGCCCGCGCCGCCCGCGGCCGCCGCTGCTCGAGCTCACTTCTTGGTGTTTTTCTTGGGAGACGCAGCTTTACCTTTGGCGTTGTTTGACAATTTCGCTTTCTTGCCCTTGGGCTCACCACCATCTTCCTCGTCGTCATCCTGCAAATACGAAACGGTTAACCAGTCAGTTCACGGCCCGCGCTATTGGAGGTGCGGCATTCTAGATACACGAACATTTCAAAAGTAAATACAAAATGTCTATGTCTATTATCATTACAATACTTTAAAGATCTATTTTTGCATTCATTCTGTACGACATAAAAAATTCCAATTACATACTACAGGAGACATTTATTCCAACATTTTTCGAATGATAATGGCCATTATATACAGTTAGGTGCAAAACTGAGTCAAAATTAGCACCTTAGTAGAATTTGAATAAGTTCATGATAATTAAAGGTATTTTAAAATGTTTAATACAGACAAATACTTCTTGAAATTTGCTACAAATCCGCCTACCAAATTATTTACCTTTTATTTACAGTTTTCATGTAATTTTAACGTAAAAAATGTTAAATTTAACCTTTTTTTATTTGTCTAACATTTTAATTCTCTCTGTGGCAACCCCAAATAAGCACCCTCATAAAATTACAGAAATTTTGCCTCTTTAAAATGAGTACGAATTTATTGAAATCAGCCATATTTTTGGTGGAAGTTATTGGCGACATTAGTTCGGCGCACGATTCACTTTTGCACCGAGACAAATTAGCCATACAAACTGGTTGTTAGTTCACTATGGGAGCGAATTAAAATTCTGCAATAACTAGAAAACTAAGTCCCTGATTCAAGCAGTGGGTTCCTCATTTCAAACAACATGGAATGGCTATTTTGAATATTTTTATTATTTGGGGTTGCCATAGAGAAAAATAAATTACTAGTATAAATACGTAATTAAAATTTTACAGTTTTTGGTTTAATTTTACTAAACAACTTTAAATGACAAGAAAACCGTTTGTTCAGCAGTTATGTAGCAAACTTCAAGGAGTAATATTCTATATTAAGCATTTGTAAATAGCTTTGATTGTCATCAACTTATTAACATTCTACTAAGGTGCTAATATTGACTCAGTTTTGCACCTCAGTAGCTCAGTTTCTTCCGCAGTAAAAACTTATTTTGGTCGAATATTATTGATATACTTGTAGGTCCATCCTTAGCACACGAGTCACCAAGCCGCAGCTGGTGGAACCTGTTGTTGTGTACAGCGGACACCTTGCGGCGTCTAGGAAGAAGTCCGGGTGAATTCAATGTGCTCTTCCAAAATAATCTCTCTTTTCTTGGAAAATTACTGTTAGATTTACTAAATTAAAAGTTTCAGTGAATTAAATTGCATTTTTATGTTCATTGGACCTCAAGCCAAGGGTAGTTTGTTAGAATTGAAAAAGTTTTTCAAAGAAGGTAACTTCACAGATTGATTTCCGGATTCGAAAACCCCTATTCCACTAAATACTACAATTTCGATTTAATGTAAATGCTAATGTTTATTCTACAATCCAGATAGATGTTTACTCAAAATAAGCCTTGTAGTGTGGAAACAATTATTAAATTGGGTTTGTCTTTCTTTGTCTTGAAAAGCAAATTCGGTAGAGATCCATTTTTCCTCTAGTAAACTAACTAAATTGTAGCATACTGTTTAAGTAATGATTCGTTACGAAAATAATGTTGTCTCTGGTAAATCCATGCGTACTTTATACAGTTAAGATATAAAACGCACATAACGGTACTAAAATACGCATAGGACTTAGAGGCTGCTTGATCACTTGGTCACGTCAACGATCAACGATCAATCCAAAAGGGTCAGTATACCTAGGCAACGTATATCGATTCTATCGAATCTGATATAAGCGGTCGACGCGCTCTATCATTAGCTTACGTCAATCCTATCCTGTAATTTGTCAATTTCCGAAACTAGCTAACTTAGCGTTATGCACTTTGGACTACGCCCCGATATTCAAGAAAAAAAAAACTATTAAAACTACAACCAAAGTGGTTAGGAACGACTTGGAGCTCTGTGCCTAAAAATCACAAAAGAAAAAAGAAATAAATTTTACAAGAGCAAGGTCAATTCAGGGAATCACAAAGAATCCAGTTTTTTGATTTTCCTTGGAAATAACTTCCTGTTTAATTTTGTAAAAATACAAAAAATCTAGTAAGTTATTATATTATCTATAAAACTACAGGGCATTTTTTTTGTGTTCCGTTAGAAAGACATTAAGGAAAATGTCATAAAATCGCGCGTCAAGGCCGTTGGCCAGGGTAGCCCAATTAATTTATTTAATCATTTATAGCCTCTAATTCAGAAAACTTATCAACAAGCTTTTTAGAGTTGTTGATACGAGGGCTGCACTGAAAGTTTCGGGAATCTATTACTTAGAAACATATTTTTGACACATATCATACCTTTTTATAATCTCTAAAGTTTCATTATTTTAACACACTGGCCATATAGAAAAAAAAAGCGATGGTTCGGTTTCAATTGTTTTCTGAAGTCGTCGCGTCGCTGCTGAAAATGGAATTGTCCCGTGAAAATTTAAGAGTTATGATTTATTACGACTTTAAAAGTGGATTATCACAAAAACAATGTGGAGACCGGATGATTGTTGCTATTAGTAATGAAGCACCTTCAAAGACGACAATATACAGGTGGTATGCTGAATTTCAACGTGGCCGTCTATCCCTCACGGACGACGTGCGTGAAGGTCGACCAAAATCGGCAGTCACGCAAGAAAACGTCGATGCTGTGCGTCAGCTGATAAAGGAAGACCGACATGTGTCATATCGGGAGATTCAAGAGTGTTTAGGCATTGGAATGAGTCAGATACAAATCATTTTACAGGAACAATTACGCGTGCGAAAGTTGTTTTCCCGTTGGATCCCTCACTTATTGTCTGAGGAGCAGAAAACGACTCGTGTCAATTGGTGAATCAGAACTTTGAATAAATTCAACGGAGGAAGCTCAAATGCAGTTTTTAGTATTGTATCCGGTGACGAGTGTTGGATATATGCATATGAGCCTGAAAATAAAAACCAATCTCGAGTATGGGTCTACGAAGATGAGCTTAAGCCGACAAAAGTTATTCGTTCTCGCAGCACGGCCAAAAAGATGGAGGCTACTTTTGTCTCCAAATCGGGTCACGTGGCTACTATTCCTCTTGAAGATCGTAGAACGGTCAATGCCGATTGGTACACCACTATTTGTTCGCCGAGTATCTTTGCTGAACTCCGAAAAAAAACCCTAGTCGCCGCATTATCCTTCACCACGACAATGCCAGCCCTCACACCGCTCGGAAAACAACTGAGTACCTGGACGGTGAAAAAGTCGAATTACTGGACCATCCTCCATACAGCCCCGACTTAAGCCCCAATGACTTTTTCACATTCCCCAAAATTAAGGATAAGTTGCGTGGTCAGCGGTTTCAGACGCCGGAAGCAGCAGTGGAGGCTTTTAAAATGGCCATTTTGTCGACCCCTACTTCAGACTTCAATAAGTGCTTTAATGACTGGTTTGATCGCATGGAAAAGTGCATAAAATATAAAGGAGAATACTTTGAAAAACAATAAAAATACTTTATTCAATTTAACTGCATATTTTTTTCTATTCCCGAAACTTTCAGTTTGACCCTCGTAAGTCTGTAGCTCTGCCTACCCCACTCTGGGAATGAAGGCGTGATGTTATGTACTTTTGTATGTATGTTATTCAGAAAATATATAATATAATTACATTTCTGTGTGCCTTCTGGCAAAGGCCTCCTGGGGTAGGCCCTTAATACACAATCACAATAATGTATGGGCCAATAATCAGCGTCCAATGTATACGTGCGTTATCACTCAGAGCAAACTTGGTTCAGGCAGTAATTGGAAGCCACTTTTCGCATCTTTAGAATTATAGTGACCTAATCCACATATTTTGAATATTAACTTAGGTCTCTATAGTATCTGAATAAGGTCACTAAAAGGGTCGTTTTCAAAAAAATTATAGTTAAGGGCTTTAATTAAAACAAAACTTAATTGATTCCTTTGTGTGACGAAAGTTACCCATACAGGTTGTATGACTAACTTTCGTTATACAAAGGACGCGATCGTGATTTTGTTTTCATTAAGCCCTTAACTATGTACAATTTTTTTGAAAACGACCAATAATTCTAAAAGTGCGTTTTGTTTGGGACGACCTAGGAATCCGCGTCCAAAAAAGTGGACGCGGAATATTGGCCCATACATTATTAGGCTGTGCATAATTAGCGCCCGAAAGCAACGGTAGGTATGACAATCGAGAATTTAGTATTTTTGGGAACAGGCTGTTTTGTGAATCAATCATTATGGGAATCGGGTGTTTTGCAATTTCAAATTTAGAGTATTTTAAGAATGGCTTTCGTCCATCAGTTTTTATGAGCTTCAATCCGTTTGAAATGGGCTCATATTGAGAAAAGTGCAAATCGAGGGCGTTTCATTTTGGTAATAATAAGTTAATATGAGTTTCATATGCTATGTACTTTCTTTAAATATTGGGTCGTATTGACCTCGGGCGGTCCACGCGCCGACGGTGAGACAATCACGGGGGCTGCGACTTGACCACCCACCGCTTGGCATTCGCGAGGCAATGTCGTTACGGTGCTGATTAGTGTGGGTTGCAGTAGGGAGGTTCATACAAAGAATACTGAACAGTTGTTACTAACTTAACTCGTGTTTCCAAAATCCCCACTGACCCTTTTGGATTGTTCGTCTTTTGTTCGACAAGTCCGCGCGCAGCCGTTCCGCAGCGTGACAGACAGACGGGGGGTGGCGAGGCGGCTGCTAGTACTAGGCGCACATATTTAGGTAGTGCCTAAATGCTTCGTCCGGGCATTACTTAGTGGAAATTTATTTTTCTCCCACATGCTCGGAAATGTTAACCTTACTGTTGTAAAATCAGCCCGCAAAGTTCCGAGTTCCAGGCCCAGGCAAAATTTAAAAAAAAAAAATATTATTTACCAGCGGCAGCGGACGCGAAAATGTATATAAATTTCATAACGTACCCGGTTTTCTACTTTTTAAAACCATATTTGGACTATGATAACTAACTCCAAACAGCCAAACACTCGTACTATTCAAAATTCTTCCATGTTTATTTACTTTTTAAATTTCATAGACTAAAAAGGTAAACGCCGTTTATCGCGTTTACAGCGTATTTACCAAAGTGTCAAATAGTTTTACTTTTTTTAAAACATTCTGCGTTTAGAATTTAAAAAATTAAGGCGGGAATCGGGAATACTTTTTTCTTAGGGAAGTTTAAGTACAGTACGTATTATTTTTGTTTCGCGAAAATACAAAAGAAAAAAGAATTCCAGTGATGAAGATATGTTTATCGGCACACCACCAGAGTGTAAAGAAGAAGCAAAGTCGGTTAAGACCAAATTACTACCATCAAAGTCCGCAGAAAAATATTTAAAAACATTTGAAAATTTCATGGTATGGAGAGAGAAGAAAAAAACAACTTCAGTGTCTGAAAACGTCATGTTAGCTTACTTTAGCGAGCTAGCTAAGGACAAAAAACCGAGTACACTATGGGCGATATATTCAATGCTGAAAAATACAATAAAATTAAAATGTGACATTGATATAAAAAGTTACACCAATTTGGTAACATTTCTAAAAAGGCACTCAGCGGGCTACAAAAGCAAAAAATCAAAGATTTTGACTGATGCAAACATTACAATGTTTTTAAATGAAGCTCCAGATGATACTTTTCTAGTAACTAAGGTAAATATAAGCCGTGCCTTATGTGTCACCTTATGAATGATCATTTATCAATCAATACCTATGATTCAATGTTTTCTTATGTTAAATGATTTCTTTGTATTTGTTGCAGGTTGCCCTTATTTTAGGTGTGAATGGTGCATGTCGAATGATCGAGTTAACAAATTTAACTATAAATGACGTTACATGCCACGATGACATAATGTTAGTTAAATTACGTGACACCAAAACTAAAATAGACCGCACCTTCGTGATAGTTAAAGAATTCGTGCCTCTAGTAAAAAAATATCAGGCACTTCGTCCACCAACAGTAAAATCGGACAGATTTTTTATTAATTACAAAAATGGAAAGTGCACCAACCAGGTTATTGGGAGGCACAAAATGGCGAGAATACCCACTCAGATAGCTAACTATTTAAATTTACCAAACAGCGAATGTTACACTGGCCATTGCTTTCGTAGATCGTTAGCTACTTTATTAGCTGACTCTGGGGCAAATTTAACAACTCTCAAGAGGCATGGGGGGTGGAAGTCGAGTGTCGTTGCCGAGAGCTATATTGAAGATTCTGTGCAGAATAAAAGGAAAATATCAGACCGTATAAATAAGACCATCAAGCTGCAATCTACTAACAACGAAGACCCACAGCCTTCTACGTCGAGACAACATTTAGTAAATGAACAATCCTTCTCCCAACAGATATCTGGTCCAGAAGCATTCATGCCTGACATAGAAACAAGTCCTGTGCAATCCCGTTCGAATCAACAGTTCAATGTAACTAATACGCCATCTACGTCCACTGAAAATATTCAACAAACAAACATTAACGTACCAGGAAAAACCATTACATTTAATTTTGGTATCAGCGTAATTCGTCCCATTCGTTTTTCGTTCATTTCTTATGTCCGTCTCATTCTGTGTTCGTCACTCATTCTTTATTCGTCTCGATCGCTATATGTCCCTATCGTTTTAAGTACAATTATGTAACCTGCCTCTTTCTTAACAAGTCTTCTTCGTTTTTCGTCACGGTCTTCCTAGGACTATGTCTTTGTTTGTGTCTCTCTTTTTTGGTATCATTCGCACTTTATCTTTAGTCACTTTCGTTATTCGTCTCACTCTTTTTTGTCTTTAATGGTAACTCGTTCCGTTCTTTTTTGGGCACGTTCGCTAATCGTCCCGTACTAGTAGGTCTTAGTTGCTATTCATATGTCCTCCGGATCGGAATTCATAAACAAATTGAAGTTTATATGTCCCGTACATATACAGAACGGAAAAAAATGAGGGCCCTGAAGGGTCTGGGACTTAAGATACTTAAGATAGTTAATTTTTCTCAAGATAAACATTATTTCATAAGAATAACTGCATTAATAGATTTTGATATGCCGTCAATAATGGTCATGGTATTCTTTTACAATAAAATCATGGCCAACATCTTGAAACGCAAATTTTCTAATTCCACAGCCACAAAAACTAAGAAAACGAGTACGAGTTTTTACAAAAAAAATCATGACTGCCATTTCGGAATGCAAAACAGAAGTCATTTTCGAATTCCGCATGTCAAGCGTTTAAGGTTAACGAAGGAGTGTACTGAGCGTCTAATATAAATTTGATTTGACAGTAACTTCTTAATCGCGTTTGCGTATCGAGAGGTCAAATTATGATGGTAATCTTTCCAAGGAAATGAGCTGTCAGAATTCAAAGTGTTATTTTAAATGTATGAAATTACATGAAATTATGATGATCACTCGGTCAATAAGATATAATTAAAAAAAAAATAAGATTGACGGAAAAAGATAGTCAAATAGTGACCGAGACGCAAAACGAATGTAACGAACTTAGAATTAGACTGAAAATGAATGAGACTAATCACGAATGCGACTAATAACGAATCCATGAAAAAAAATGAGACGAATAAGTGACTGAGACAAAAATCGAAAGGGAATAAGAAAGAATGAGTCCTAGGAAGACCGTGACGAAAAACGAAAAAGACTTGTTAAGAAAGAGACAGGTTACATAATTGAACTTAAAACGATAGGGACATATAGCGATCGAGACGAATAAAGAATGAGTGACGAACACAGAATGAGACGGACATAAGAAATGAACGAAAAACGAATGGGACGGATTACGCTGATACCTTAATTTTACAACCTGCCCTAACATGAGCAACATTTCTTTTAATTTTTAAGTAAACCTTTTTATTTAAGTACTTACTGCCATTTGCCTTCGTCATATTATCACATCGTATTTGACTTGATTTTGTTAATACATTTGAATACATATTATATCAAAACTGAAATTTTGTTTAATTTCCTCGCATTGTTAGAGAAAAGCACTATACAAGCCTCGACCAGGAAGGGCGGTTGCTGGACTCGTATATAGCGTGGCCTCGACTGCGTCTCGGCCACGCTAACTCTACTCGTCCCGCAACGGCCTACTTCCTGGTCTGTGCAGTAATGTACTATTACATTACGTCTGTCGTTCCGCCTTATTGTATAACGCCAATGTTAACGGATTTTCAAAACTGTCAAAAATGTATGGAATTGACATAAGCGGCAACTTGCGTCAATCCTGTAAAAACTTTTCAGTCTTTGTTCATCTTGTCTAGACCCCCAAAACCTGTGCGACGCAGCTTACGTAGGGCGTAGAAAAAACCCACGAATGCTGTCAGTAGGTTGTTTCCTCGCGTACAGCTTAACTGCCTTGCACAGTTCTGACGAAAACGCAGCCTAAAAGTAAACTTATTTTAAAACGTTTGGGACTAACCATAACAAGCGCCCGAGGCGCGCGTTTCGGTCGCTTGTTTATGATTCGTCCCTAAGTATGCAGGAGGCCTACCTAATACTGATTAAATTATTTTAAGAATCGAAAATTCTGGAGTGACCCAAACAACTACTTTCAAGTGACAAATCCAAACAAAAATATATTCTTTATAGTGTTTAAGCCCAAGGTAGTTGCGGTGGCCTGCGGCTTCCTTGAAAACAGACTATTAATAGTGATTTTCTTGGAAAAATAAGAAGCTGCTCATTTGAAATTGTAAATCCTTTAACTAGCCATCAAAACTAAATACGGCTGATCAGATTCACTGTAGCTATCAGAAGGTAAAGGGGACATAGAATGAGTATACAGAAAACCAACAGCCAATTAAAAGATTCAATATTGAACAAATAAATTTTGTGTCTGCACAATCCGCGTGCCACATTCACTGTCCAGTTTTACTAATAAGTGACCGACCCGGGTTCAGGCTCGACCAGGTTTTCACTACATCATTTTTCAGTAGAATTGGACAAGATCCTTTTCCCTCTGTTGAGCATTCAGCCCTACTAATGATATTAAATTAGTTGAAGGTTTTCAGTACCTCACTCGTCTTGCGTTTGCTGGAAACCTTCTTGTCTTTTTTCTGTAAATTTAGCAAGCAGCTGAATCAGTAAATCATTAAGAGTAGACTTAAAATGGCTGCAATAGGCAGTGAGATGGCGCACCTTGAACTGAGAATCATCTGCCTCCTCCTCATCAATCATTTCCTCTTCCATTTCCTCCATGTCTTCAAACTCCTCCACAAGCGCGCCCAAGAGATGCTGTCCGATCAGATGCACTGGCCCAGATCCCTAAAAACACCATTCATTAATACCACTATACACTATGTACCAGGGTTTGTAATCAAACTACAACTTGTTCAGACAAATGCCTCGAAAGCTATCACAAGCAGGCAGCGCAGCGTCAAAACGACGCCGCGCACCTGTCAATTAACATGGTTTGTTGTTATCATCATGACAGTGCTAGTTATCTGGACTAAAATAGTAACTTTTAAAGGATGGCAATTTGGGATTTTTAATATTATAAAAGCCCTGGAAGTGAAAATCCACACTCGAGACCAGTACTCCACCCGGAACAAGCAAAGCTAGTTGAAGACTGTTAATGGAACAAGGTTAAAGAGTTCTGATCAGGAACACCCTGCCTGGAGCTCAAAACAGGAGCCAGTTATGTTGCATACCCAAAGAATATTGGTAATTATTAAAAGACTTAAAAAAAAGGAGGAGGGAGGTTATATGTTCTATTGTATGTATTATTTTTTTATGTATGTTCACCGATTACTTCGTCAATTGTGGACTGATTTTGTTTTTTTTTTGTTTGATGGTGTATACAACGTGTTAAAATATAATCCGTAAAAAAGAAATTACAAAAGTAGTGTCAACCCTCATTAAATAACGTCAGTTCAGTATCTAAAGGTGGGTACGAATCAAAGCAGCCTCGGGTTGAGGCACGCACGGCTCAATCATTTTGCTCAAATTTGTACGCGCTCACGCGCTGTGCGCGAGCAGCGCGAGCAGCGGGCGAGCGGCGCGCGGCGAGCCGCCGAGAGTCGGTCCTTTGACCGTGCTCAAAGGCGCCTCGGTGTGCGTGCCTCGCGTAATTTTGATGTGTATCCGAGCGTGCCGCGGGAAGAACGACAAGTTCTAACTTGTTTGTGGGTGAGGCGCGTACAAATTTGATTCAGTTGCCGAGCCGTTTCACCACCGAGGCGACTTTTCTTCTTTTGTTAATAATTCGGTGAATTATGATAAACTCAGCCGCGGCTGTCATCGTGTCCGACGCTATTTTGAATTGCAACCATTTGGCTCGCGAGCAGCTCGCCGTGCGGGGCGAGCGTGCCTCAGGCTGAGCCGCTTAGATTCGTACCCAGCTTTAGGTATACAGTAAACTAGGGTTGACACTACTTTCGTAATTTCTTTTTTACGGATTATTTTGTAACACGTACTTCCAAGGTGGTCACATTGTCACCAAATCTGAATCTGATGAAGGGATCAGTGAGGAATTGAGGGAACTCTTCAAATATTGTAGGCAAATATATAGCGATTTTAGTATTTTTAGTAAAAATCTAGCATTTGCATTCAGAAAGTATCACTTGATGAAGTGGAACTGATGATGATGACCACAGAAGGCCACCAGAACTCAACGGCACCTATTTCAAGGATGGCGATAAGATATCTCGATTAAGATAGTTAAACGACTACAACAAAGAATATTTACTTTTTGACTATGACTTTCCCGCGGCGTTGCTTGCGGCGCGCTTGAAACTTAAAAGTGTCAAATCAACTAATAAGTGGGAGTATGGAACAGCATATTTATGATCACTAAAAAGTTTAAAATATAATAAATGTTTAAAAAATTAAAAATTTCACCTTCAAAAACGCAAAAAAGAACTTCTTTTGCTGAGAAGTCAGCTTTTTTTTGCTGAAACTATTGTGGTCGCCGACTTCAGTTGGACTAACCTATTAGGTGGGTGCCTACAATTTTAAAACAAGTTATTTTTTGCGTTTTTAAAGGCGGTTTTGTTTTTTTTTCATCTACATAACTTTTTTAGTCTGCTAACAATTGTAGCCCCAAGGCACAATGTAATGTTTGGTACTTTACTGTAGCTTCATGAATTAATACTTGCAATCTATTATTTTTGTGGTTATAGAATTATCAACAACTCTTTTTAGATTTGTTGATATTTCTGTAGCTCTGCCTACCCCACTCTGGGAATTAAGGCGTGATGTTATGTATGTATGTATGTATCTATTATTTTGTATAAACTTGTTAAAATAATTTGCCTTAACTGCCCTCTAGCCAACATAGGGCATCTTATCTCTAAATCAATAGGCATATTCAAACAATTTGAATCAATCCTATGATAAATTCTGACAAAGGATAGTTCATGTATATGTGAAATAACTGGTTGTTACAGAATTATAAACAAATCTTTTTAAATTGTTGGTATTTCTGTAGCTCTGCCTACCCCACTCTGGGAATGAAGGCATGATGACGTTATGTATGTATACATAACTTTACCTGAATAAGGGTGAAGGTGACTGGTGCATCAGGGAACTCTATGTCTAGCCGCGCCTGCCGCGCCTCGCCGACCTTGAGGATGGCCACAGGGATCTTGACCTGATCCTGCAGCGACATAGTTTCCACCTGCACCAACAATGACCATTAATTAGATATTATATCACCAATCATATTTCATATCTCTAGGAGTCCTGTTTAACATTTTTTTTTGTATAGGTATATAGTTCAGACAAATGCCTCGAAAGTAATCATGAGCAAGCGGCGCGGCATCAGAACGACGCCGCGTGCCTGTCAAATAACACATGGTTTGTTTTTATCATCATTACATAGTTGTCCATAAATAATATTTACACTTGCATTATAATTTTGCCCACTACTGACACTTCTAGTACACGCCCTAACTGACTGACCACCAAACTAGCACTCACTTTTTTGCCATTCGACATCATTACTACACTGCATTCAATTCAAGATTTAAATAGTGCCCGTAAGAGGTCGACACCAGGATATGTTCCTGGTTCTACGGTTTAACAGAGACAGACCTGCACGACGTTGAACTCGTCGGCCTTGGCGTCAGGCCCCAAGAGCGCCAGGCGGATAAGCAGCTTGTTGCTGCGCGGGAACTCCACCTTCGCCTCGGGATCCCATGTCTCGGACTTTTTCGACGCCGTCAGGGTTACACCTGCAACACAACGCACACCGTCACTGACACCGTGACCTCGCTCGATGTAAACAACGTGCCGTTCGTTCGAAACCAATGGCAATTGGCAAACTCACTTCCGAGAAACATGCAACCGCCCGACGCTTGGACGCCACTTTTAAATTACGCGCCTTTCGCCTTTGATTCACACATCAGTAAATGCTAATCGATAGCATGTAGACATCGTAAACGCATGGAACTATTACAGCGATTAGTCGGTTACATTAGTTGTGATATTTGCCGCCGAGACCGTTGACTTAACAAATTAGCCATTTCACATTTCGCAGACCTTGATCAAAAATGGCGGCAAGTTCTTAGCAAAAAGGACAAAAAGAAATTGAAGACAAATTATTCTCGGCTAGACACAGTTTAAGTGTAGAGTATAATATTTCACCGCGAAATCAATACAAGGGCTAATGATAAAATATAATAAAATGGCGAGTACGCCGGGTGTCAAAACTGACGCTAACAAAAGGTCTTAAATTATCATTCAAGTACAAACACTAGTTCACAAATAATAATTTCATCATAAGCGTAAAGTATCTAAGATATTCCCTTACCGTAGAAATATTCGTCCGACATGGTGATTTCACTAATATATCGAGATATTCGCGACACGTTCACGTGCGAAGCCGGCGCACACAAAAATCTGAAGAGTTAAAGACGAGTGTTGTCAGCCCAAAGCAGTAATTTTACCTGTGCATGAATAATCTCCTTACTACAATATTGTGGCACTTGTGGCAAATACCGAGTCACCAAGATAAAAGTATAATTACTACTTTTTAGTCCAGTCATTAATTATCGTAGGCTACCAAGTAAAATATAGAAATAAGATATGTAACTTTGCATATAAGTTTTAAAATATTTTTCTTTGTTACAACGTTACAAGTTACAACACGGGTACTAAATTAGTATTAAAAAACTCTCGATAATTGCGTCAATTTAATTACCTGAAACACCCGTACTTCGTAATTTCAAAAAAATGGGTAATCTAGGATGATTCCTGTGCCTGTGACAGACATATATATATCATTGAAATCATGGAAAATAAGCAAGGTTTGTATATCAGTGTAGAATTTGTAAAAATTCAAAATTATTAATGAACTACGTGTTTATATTATGAATGAGGTGCTACTGGGATCATTGTAGATTGACCAAACTGTAAGTAATTATTAAAATATTTTAAGTGCCTAATGTGCATGCATTAAACGTGTAAATTGTAAAAGTATAAATGAGAAATAGGTATCACTATTCTAAATACAATCTCTTAATCCAAAAATCGTTACGCATTTGATTCCCTGACTTTTGGGTAAATGTAATATATTTTTGTAGCAACACTTTTCTTTATAATTCAGACCATAGAGAAAAAATATACGTTCAAAAATGTAAATAAATAAATCACTAATTGAAACTATTTAGATAACGAGCTGGCATTGGATAAAATCCGCATTATACGCATGTAAGGAAGTTAATAAACATATAAAAGTTGCATTTCACATACTTATGTATTGTTTTTTACCTGGTTGACCGGTAGAAAATGCTATTTTGTATTCAGTCCGAAATTTGAACTTTTTATGTATAGTCCAATTCAGTTTACACATAAATAAAAAGAAGCCAGTTGCTTACATAAACCATACAAATATTTTGAAGAGTTAACCTGGCACCGCCGGTACGTAAAGCGACATCGAATCCATTTGCAGGGACCCTACTTTATAATTCACACGTCGTACACTGTTGCTGTCGCACACTGTTGCTTATATAATCAACGACCATGGTATGGTGTCCAGTTGGTGTCGTTGGAGACCATTTTACAAGAGTTGACGACACCTTAATGTGTACTGGTAGTTTTAACAAGAATTGTACTTTATACTTTATTTTTTACCCAACTACGGCGAAGCAAAGGAAGGGTAATGATTTTGACACCCTATTGTTTTTACCTTATTGAACATTCATATTGAAATTATCGAGACAGGTATGGATCGGACGATTTCGTTTGAAGGCTCCTTCTATGCCTTTTGTTCATATTCTATGGTCTGTCTTATCGGCCGCTACCATGGAACTCAACCTTAACGTTGCGTTTAGCGGGATACAGACGACATGTTTTCGGTGGCGATCTATGGTGGAGAGGTGAGGATGCTTCCTAGATTGCCTCTAAATGATGTGTCGTATGTAGGGTACGGCCATCCTTAATCGTGGCTGATGTCACCTCCTGAATTGGCTGGTAGGAGCAAAAATGCAGCTGATGCTTCCTAGATCGGGGCACCGCCCCCTCCCCACTGCTTGTGTGTCGAGGACTAATGCCAAACCAACACGTTATTTACGAAGAGTTGGAGGCATTTTGAAGCGCTCTTCCGCATATGCGTTTCGCTCCACGTCCGAACATGCACTGCTCGGCAGGCCCGTGTGCCTGCCCCAATAGTGGCCCGATTTCTCTCCACCTTAGATCGCCACCTACATAGAATAACTTTACTATCTACTCACTTGCTGCCGGTCTGGGTAAGGTAGGGCACTTTGAAAATCGAATTTCGAAGTTTAGTAAGCTAAACTCCTTTTTTTTGATTTACTCACGTATGATGAGTGAACGAGACGAATGGCTCTGCGAGCTACTTTTCATGGGCTTTTCCAGTTTTTAATATTTTTTCAACACGGCGTCAGATACGGATCCGAATTTTTATATGGAAATAAAATAATATTTATCTGGACTTAAAATTGTAATTATCCCAAGTGTAAATAAGGCGTTGAACATGATTTCTGTGGTTTTTGTAATTTACAAAATGATTCTTTATCACAATGATCTCCCATTACTACAGCATCTGCAGCAGGACCGCGCCGTTTAACACGTCTTATTTTAATATAGGGCTTAGACCTTATTGTGAATTTGTTCCTAGTTGAAATAGTATTTTGAAAGCGATGTTTATGATATGTTAAATCGTGATATCCCTCAAGCTGTTCCGTTTCACTTTTTTCTAAGTGGTTATTACGCAAAAGACTCATTTTAAGTTGAACGTTTTCGTAATGTAGTTTGACATTAGCTTTTAGAATACGCAAGTATTTTTTTTTGTAGCGAGATACTGTCGAGTATCGCAATAACTTTTCAAATAGACGGTTCATTTTAATCTTGTTTTCCTCTAGAAGAAGAATCATGGTTTCGTGAATCTGTAAAAAAAAAAAAACTTATTTCGTGATGCCAAAACTTAAAACAAATACTTTCGTTATAATACGGATGTCTTAGTTACCTCTTGTGCTTCAATCTGTAATTGATGTAATCTTTTCCGTAAGAAAGATTTAGTGGTCTGCAATTTCAGAAACCTCGCACAAATGTCGCAAATTATTTTATCCTTTTCTATAATTCGTTCTTGTAGACAATCGATTGTTTGTTCACTCTGTAAGTTGTCCATTATCGCTGAAACTGACAGATTTCAAAATCAAATGAACACAAATTAAGCGACCTTTTTAAAAGTATTAAGTTTTCATACGTCCGAAAAAGTATTAAGTTTGCATGCCTTGAAACTCTTATTTTCTTGAAAGCATTTGTATTTACTCAGCTAAATATACCTTTTCTTTTAAATGGATATCTCTAAAACAGTTTTTAAGTACTATTAGATACCTGTACACTACCAGGGCCTCTATTCAACTGCGTTAAAACGATATCGTGTTTGACGTGTTTTAGAATCGTTTATGTCACAGTCGCCATTATTGTAAATGACATAAGAGTTATGAAAACGTTGACAATACGGAAACAGGTCAAAAACGATATCGTTATTACGCAGTTGAATAGAGGCCCAGGACTGGAATTCTACAAAGTAATAACGATATCGTTTTTGACCTGTTTCCGTATTGTCAACGTTTTGATAACTCTTATGTCATTTACAATAATGGCGACTGTGACATACTCAAACAATTCTTAAACGTGTCAAACACGATATCGTTTTAACGCACCTGAATAGAGGCCCTGGGCTGGAATTCTACAAGGTAATAACGATATCGTTTTTGACCTGGGCCTCTATTCAACTGCGTTATAACGATATCGTTTTTGACCTGTTTCCGTATTGTCAACGTTTTGATAACTCTTATGTCATTTACAATAATGGCGACTGTGACATAAACGATTCTTAAACGTGTCAAACACGATATCGTTTTAACGCACCTGAATAGAGGCCCAGGGCCTCTATTCAACTGCGTTATAACGATATCGTTTTTGACCTGTTTCCGTATTGTCAACGTTTTGATAACTCTTATGTCATTTACAATAATGGCGACTGTGACATAAACGATTCTAAAACACGTCAAACACGACATCGTTATAACGCAGTTGAATAGAGGCCCTGTTTCCGTATTGTCAACGTTTTGATGGTAACTCATGTCATTTACAATAATGGCGACTGTGACATAAACGATTCTTAAACGTGTCAAACACGATATCGTTTGAACGCACCTGAATAGATGCCCAGAACTGACGTAAATTATATTAAAACACATTATTATTTTTTGGCTTGAACTGTAGTATTTATAGCGTTAGGGTAATTCTAGATAGCGGTATTTTTTGCCAAAATGAATGTAAAACGCACAGAAGAATGAGTCTGAAACCGTTTTTAGGGTTTCGTACCTCAAAAGAAAAAACAGAACCCTTAAGCTGTCCACACACACAAGACTGAGGCGGTGCGGAGGCGGACATATTGCCGTATACATTGCACTATGTGAGAGGGCCTTTCGGAGAATGCGTTACGTCACGAGCATTGTAACGGCAATACTCCCGCGTCCGCGCCGCTCCGTCTTCTGTGTGTGGACAACTATAGGATCACTTTGTTGTCCGTCTGTCTATCAAGACCCTTTATCTCGGGAACACGTGGAGGTATCGAAATGAAATTAAAACCGTATACTCAGGCTACATTCCTTTGAAGCTGTGAAAGAATCAAATTTCTAAGTTAACTTAAAAAAAGATTCGGCCGTTTATGCCGCAAAAAACGTATATTTCGAAACTCTCAAGGGAAGCAAATTTAAAGAGTACTTCTCATTTTCATAGAATCGTGAAATTTGGCAAGAAGAAGTATTACAGCACAAGTAAAGGAAAAAATCCGAAAATCGTTAGTATGTTGCTCCATATTTTTTTTAAGTTTTGCAATTTAAACTTATTTGCAGTTGGTAAACTAATCGTGACCTATTTCGATGTGTCGAGACAGCTATTTCTCAACAGCAATGTCAAGTTTGTCCCTTCATACAATTTTACATTCTTATTTGTATAACTTTGTTTGGAACCCTCGGTGCATGAGCCTGACTCGCCCTTGACTGGCTTTTTATTTAAGTACCTACGTAGCTATATTTTCTTTTCCAATATAATTGATAGTGACTGTACTCTATGTACCTAAAGTTGCACATAAAACCTTACGCTGGCAGGACGCACTCGACGAGCTGCCCGACCGAATGCGAAGTGCACACGCACATAGCGCGCTCCCATGCGAGTGTCTAAAGCCGGTATACATTGACCAAACGATTAAACCTCTAGCCGTTTTGCTGTGGCTCAGTTTTTCTGAATTGTCCTGAATTTCGTATTTAGAAGTATTCTCCAACTGACCGTTCGTCGATCAGCTGTTGCTGCAGACCCCTAATTGTTCTCTGGTTGTTTTTCAGTTTAACGAATAAACTTTCCTTTTGATGAACACGTCTACCAATACGTCTCTGATTTTCACTGAGGTTTTCAATGATTCTACAGTTTGTTCCGATGGTTCTATTTTACCGTCGATTTTACAAAATACTACTGAATGAGTATTATTTCCATATGATGATTTCAATGAACTCTTGGATAATATACGCTTTAAATTCATTCAAATGTCATCTACTCGTGAATAGGTCAATATTGTCTTTAAAACTGCAGAAACTTCACCAATTCCTGCAATAAATAATGAAATTATAAAATACCCCTCTGGGCTTCATAAAAATTTCATAAAGAAATGTTTACTACCGAAAAACAGGCACAATATTCTGATTGACATTGACCGTCAGTCAGTTAAAATGGGCATTCACGGTCAGTCCATTCATCGTGGGTTAACTAGAGTCTGGCAATCGAAAGCTGTCCCAGAGAAAGAGCGGCAATTTCAAGAAACCTGCAGCTTTTATCACTGAATGTACACTGAATAAACGGAGTTGATACTCCAACACTGATGTGAAAAGATCAGGAAATCAAATAATATCAACTCCGTTCAGCTGCAGGTTTTTTGAAATTGCCGCTCTTTGGGACAGCTTTCGTTTGCCAGACTCTGTCTATCACTAGATATCAGAGGCCCGTTTTATGAAGCTACAAGATACAAATTACAAGCGGAAGTCTCTATCTAACTCCTTTTGCTTGAAAGAGACTTCCGCTTGTAATTTGTAACTTGTAGCTTCGTAAAACGGGCCACAGTTCGTCATCTTGGATTTTGTTACATTATTATTTTCTCTTTCTCCCGATTTACTTCAAAGCAAGAAGCTTATATATGACACTGGAGATTGTACGGCGAACAATGCCTTGAAGCGAAGAAAAGTGACCTGGAATGAAGTCGCTTATGTTTTTTGTACCCTTCTTTAGAATGAAAAGAAAGGGATATAAACATAAGCAAATCAAGGTCACTGTTCTGGACTTCAAGGCGTTGTTCACCGTGCAATCTCCAATGATAAAGAAAGAGAATGGATCTGACATACCTACTGAATAAACGTGCGACATAAACTACCATAGCAAACATAAAATGGGGGACTGTCACATGTTTAAGTGCTGCCCCGATTCGATAGTAATAATAAAGTTATCGATAAATAAACTATATGGGTGGGAGGTTCTCAACTCGGACATATTTTGCTATTTTAAGCATTTGCATACCAAAAGCTTTAGGCTAGGTTCACATGAACGCGTGGTTGACGCGGCGCGCGGTACAAGATTCTATCAAAGTAGTGCTATCTTATACATGTCCGCTCGTGCCGCCATGCATCGCAGGCAAGATCTTGACACGAGCCGCCAGTCATATCAACGCTTCATGAAGTATTTCACGGGTTCAGTAGGTAAATATAGATCGAGTGAGTTAATATAATTTAAGGTACAAAGCAACAAAACTATAATTTCTTTCTTAGTTATTCCTTTCATAAAAAACACTCATTAAGTTCTCTTAATGATAAAATACAAGAATCTTAAAAAGCAACAAAAATATTAGTTTAGTTTAGTTTAGTTTAGTTTAGTTTAGTTTATTTATTTATCAATGTAATGTTACAATATAGATTGCATTGCATGTCAAAAAATACGAAATTACATTGATATCGTCAACAAAACATTAATACAAAATGATAAAATAATATTAAAATAATACAATAATATAATAACACTCAAATAATCAAATACAACAATGATAAACAAGTCAAATGGTCAGTTTCCGATGTCAATACACAAAAAATAAAGGTCAAATATCAATAATAATTTTACAATTTAAGTTGCATATATTCGTCGACAGAGTATAATGGATAGTCCAATAAAAGGTTTCTCAGCTGATGTTTGAATGCTTCGTCGGATGTTACATTTTTAAGTTTAGCGGGTAGACGCTCATAGAACGTGGGACCGATAACACGCGGGTTCTTAGCCGCAAGTGCCATGCGACGGGGAACTGTTCTCAAACGCCCGGTGTGGCGGAGCTCCTTGCCAGGAATATTGACTCGTACGAAGGATACAGTACAGTGCCACAGCGTGAGAGTGCCAATAATCTTAAATAATCGTGTATTACCAGTCTTTAACTCCTAATTTTATTTACAAATATGACTAGTTATATTATCAGACCGTAACAAATATCCGCTCTTACCGGGATTTGAACCCAGGACCGTTGGTTTCATGGGCAGGGTCACTATCAACTAGGTAAACGTGTCGTCAAGTAAACAAATAAAAATATTTGCTGCTGTCTTAGATGATTTTTAGTAGGTACCTATAAAACTTTAGTCATTACTCATTTCGGAATAATATTATTTTATTTAAATAATTTCGGATTGAAACTTTCTCAGTACACTTTTTCCCAAAATCTGAAAGATGGTTCTTTGCTTTCTTTGGCATATTCCATACACGTTCTATATGATACAATTACAAAAAAAACATGTTATTTTAACATTAATTGTCATAATGAGAAATTTCCAAGTTATTTTCGATATTTTAAGAACAACCCTAGCTGTCAAATTCTCCGGTTTGTTTACTTTCAAAATATTGTACATAAAAGGCAAATCGTATAATAATCTTGAACTTATCTTGATCTATGGATTATTAATAATGTACTACATAATTAAGTCCCCCAATAATGACAAAACTGACCAATATTTTAACAAAAACTTAAACTTACCGATGAAATGTTCAATATTTCTGTTTTTTGCTGTTTCTTGCACCACATCCTAACTGTTGCTGGCAACACAGGTTTTAAAATTAGTAAGTTGGTATTGATTTGGAACCTCTTCCGGGGTAAGAGTCGTTCCCTCTCTGTATCTCTCTCTCTCGCCTCCCTACCATCTTGTCGTCATGTCATGCAATTGCATGTGTGCAATTTAATAAACTTTGGTGATTTGCAAAGTGACTTAAATTCTAGAAAATAAATAAAAATACAATCCACGCTTTCGACACTAACAAGCTACACTTAAGAGACATTACGATGAAGTTTCTCTTTCAATCCATGTGTAACTTTTGGCAATATATAATACGGATTACAAGATATTAATATTTTTTTAAGTGAATTTGGCACGGTTGACACATCAGATACTTGTGAACTTATGACAAGCTAATTCAACATTGCTGACTTAAGGCACGTTAGGTATTTGTATTAACGTCAAATTATAAATGTTGCCATTATTGCACTGGCTGACGTACTGTCATGTCTTTTTACTTAGGAACATAGAACTATGTTAAAAAGAGATAATATTATTTTTGAGTCTTCGATGTCGGAATGCATAGTATTTACATAACTGATTATTTGTATATGTCAACGTGTCATATCCATTCTTTCCTCTATCTATGGCAATCTCTAGTGTCATTATATAAGCTTCTTAGTTCAAAGTATTAGAAATACCTATTGAAATTTGGGACATTCCTTATTGAGGCTTTTAGTCCCAGCGCTTTCGTATATTGTCACCTTCTAGGAAGCCATCCAGCTAGTATTTATGGTATAAGCCGTCCCATTATGGTCCAACTCGTAATCGTATACATAATAGAGTCGCATCCGTGGGATAAACAAAAATCTTAGAGTATTCTAACACAAAAACAAATACATCTGTGGCCTGATCATCATAGACACTAGCCACTTTTCTTAAACTATTTTCGATCAATTTCACACCGTTTATTTATTAAGTTTTGATTGGGCCCTCGAATTTATTGCTTTCCTGTGATTGGCTCTAATCGAAATTAACATATATATTTATTGAACTCGGCCAATAGTGATACGATGTTGTTTTTTTTTATTCTAGACTGACTTTTTCCCCCAATTGACATACCCTTCTAATCTGTGCAATTGACATAATTTTATTTGTCAAAATACCGTATAAAAATATTGCCTCCGCATATTAACTCTATTGTTTCTTTTAGTTTTTCCTGTATCCCTCAAGTTTTTTTGGCCCATTTCTCAAGACAATATAGTCGTGTCGTGCACAGTGCAGTGAATGCAGCCAGCCATCGCGGCAGCGAATTGTGGATCGAGTGAGTCTTCGTTTGGGATCGTATCGTTCTTGACCTTATGCCACTAACGCTTCACTACTTACATTGTGTAACGACGCCAAAATTTCGCGAACAACCGATGCCAAGTCGCATATCGCGTTCTATTAATATTAAAGTTCGTATAAATTTATTTTGTGAACTGTCAAAATGTCCAATAAGAAATTGGCGAGGTGAAATTCATGTCGAGAAACGGTGGCGGGGCAGAAACGGTCCCGTCATCAATGTTATCATATGGTCAGTCGTGGTATCTGTTCGTAGGAGAGGGCGAGCGTCTCCGCGCGTGAGGTGGCCCATGGTGTATAGCTGACGGCGCGAGCAGAGGTCGTGCAGTCGGTGCGCGGGGGATGAGAGGCTCGTAGCGGCGGCGCCATGAGCGCAGAGGCGCGCGACGAGTCGGGCGCGGAGCCCGAGCCGGGCGCGCAGGGCGGCGCGCTCGACGCCTCCACCAACACGCCTGCTCTGCCACTTACTGCCCAGGTTACTAGATATTTATGTTTTGTCCTTTTGCCTGCACATTCTATCATTTGCATCATGATTTATGTCTACAGCACCTGTATGTGTGATATGGAGCTGACAAGGAGGAACTATTGAATGAGTATTAAACTAAATCCCACATGTTTTTACTTATTATGATTATTGCTTTATACATATACATGCCAGCTGCGAGGGCTACTTCAAAAGCGGGTCAATAACATTATCATTCAAATAATGTTGCTTACAATTCATGATAATGAATTATGTGATAACATCAACATAATTACAAATTTATAACTGTCATTTACCACAACTTTGCCGGTCCATTTGTGGGGTCTGCCATAACATTTAATGTTAGATGTGTCCAATAAAAAATATGTTCAGTATAATTCACTACTTAGTTAAATTACAAAGGAAAGTGGACAAGGTTTGCATTTCACGTTAAGGCTGCATACTATTTATGTTGTCAACCATTATAATTATAGTCATAGTCATATATTTTATTTTAAGAGTTTTGAACTACATTTTTTTGCAACTATCATCATTTTCAACATGGAAACATTTATAACAATGGAAAATCACTAAGTACCCATTTCACCATACAATTCATACATTTTGACAACTGTTAATGCTTTAATCGTCTGTTAAGTGGTTAACATTGTATGGTGAAGTTGGTACTAAACCTTTCATAAGTTTTAACAGTGACTCATGCTTAAATCTTTCATATCATTTTGTAAAAATTTTTGCTCATTTTTTGGTATAAAAATAAAGCAAAGACACTGGATCTTGGTATTTTATTACCTACATGTAAGAACTCCAGTGTTAATTAACTTGAAGTAATTTAACACCTTGTTATTGTTGATGGCATACAAAATCATTAAAGTGGAGGCTTGTTGAACTATTTAATATGCTTATTCATTTTTACTTGTTTGTCACTAAGTATAAGGTGGAAGTTGCTTTGACTTTAGTTTTGATTGTATAATTTATATAAAAGTTGCATACTTCAGTTGCAATTTTGATAACAATATGGTAGTATAGTGCTAATTGAGCTAATAATATGATGGTGGAGATGGAATGAGGCTTTACACAATTCTCATTGGTTAATAGTAGGCCCATTGGTTTTGGACTTATTTAATATTTCTTAATAGCATGTTAGTAATAAAACTACAGAGGTCAATCAATGCATTTCAGTACAAAAAAAAAAAAGAAAAATATCACTAACAAGAGCATGATTGGTTGTTACCCAGTGATCTAGTAATTTCCCAGAGTTAGGTTAGGTTGTATTGAACAAGTCGAGGATAAAAATGTTCACACAATCTTTATTGCCATCATATTAAGAGCCTGTTCAAATATTTGTGGTAAATTTGTCCAATACTTTTATAAAAAGCATCCAAAACACGGAAGAAATATTTATGGTTACCTTGTCTTATCTTATAGATGGGCCTATTCAGATACACTTCAACCCCTTTAGGATCTTTTGTTTACTCACCCTCTTACACACTTGTGCAGGTTTCCTCACAATGTTTTTCCTTCACAGTAAGAGCATCAGGTAATGTACTTAAGTTAGAAAAACTCATTGGTACATGGTGACCACTGGGGTTCGAACTAAACTTTACGGTTATCACCAGAGATCGGACAAATGGATGTCATTACTTGCAATAATGTGAACATGACTCCAATTTTAATTAAACAAATTAAATTATATTAACTTTAATCTTACCTGAACTTTAATCTTGATCCTTTGCAGGATAGTTATAAATAAATAATACAGGAGTGGCCTTTGATATTATATTAATTTAAGTACATAAGTTTGCTCCATTAACATCCGTGGATTGCGAAAGGAGCTTTCACCTCATAAGTTAATTTTAGCCGTGAAAAGGAATAAAATAACCACGGACAAATTATAAAAATACCTGTTTATTTGGTTTAATAAATATACACAATAACAAATCTTTGCATCATTTATTTCTTAATTATTACTGCCTTGCAAAGGATCAAAATTATTTTTAGGGTAAGTAATCAATGTAATTTAATTTGTTAAAATCTATGGAGTCACATTATTGCGAGTAATGACTTCCATTTGTCCGGTCTCTGGTTATCACATAAAATATAAATATTAGGATTCAAACCCAGGACTCCTAGCTTCATAACCAGGGTCACATCCACTACAGAAACATAATATTCGATTGGTTGCTAATTGGCTTCCAGACGAGATATGTGGGAGTCATAGGTTGTTTTGTTCAGTGCAGATAACGCAGGGGATAACTCACTGAGTAAACTCGATTTAACGTTGTACTAGAGTGTAAATCAAGTCTCAAGGCCTTAGGTAGTTTTTTTTGTTGCCACATAAGGAGATGGAAATTTAAATTTAGAATAAAAGTAGGTATTATAACACTAAATGAAGATGC
The DNA here is from genome assembly GCA_949316455.1 of Acleris holmiana. Lineage (NCBI taxonomy): Eukaryota > Metazoa > Arthropoda > Insecta > Lepidoptera > Tortricidae > Acleris > Acleris holmiana. The sequence continues at coordinate 221,240 of OX438784.1, forward strand.
TAATAGCTGTAACCAAAAAGCAGCAAAAAGAAACATCCGTAATGAATCAAGAGTTGAGTCTGCTTTAAATATTCAAGTCAGAAACCATATTTTGGTTAAGAAGGATAGCTACTGCAATCTGGAGCCAAGAAATCCTTGCATTTCTCAATGTTCTGGCTTTGTTGTCCCATTCCAGGCATTGTTATTGAAAATAAGGAACAGTATTTTTCGAGTTTTTTTTAACTTCTTGTTTCAAAAACTTTGCTAAGTAAAGCTAAAAACCGATCTTAACATTTTAATATTCTAAAATGTAGGAATATAGTAATTTAAATTGCTTCAGGAGTTTCAAAGAATCAAGATATTAATTTGCGTAAAATATAGGGAACATTAGTTTTTTTTGCTGATAAAAGAAAATCCAATGATACAATGATTTTATCACAAACAAAATGGCTTTCCATTGAAAAAAAGATTTTCAAAATCATGTCGGTAGATCCATAGATTACCCCGTCACAAACTCGCAAAGTTTACCTCTTTATAATATTAGTATAGATTATATCGCCGTTTAATGCAAACCTTTCTGAAAATAACCCTGCCGGCACGAATATGCTCGTTTATCACTGCTCATGCTCACTTGGAAACTGTAAAAATTTTCGGGATAAAAATTAGCCTATGTTCATCCAGATCCGTTTGCCGTTCTGGCGTGATTGACTAACAAACATCCAAATTTTCAAATTTATAATCTTATTAGCATGTTCCAATCCCAAAAACATTCTTGTTGTCGTCTCTTTCTGCATTACCGTGACGGGTTGAGAAATAAAAATGGTAGTAAAAATCTACGACTTAATAGAAGTTATTAGAACAAGTTATGTCTGTAGTATTATAACTATTATAAATTAAATTTATTTTATTTTCAAATAAAGTAAAAAGTACAGTGTTTAACTCGAGACTAAAAAGTCATATGGCTTACCATACTGGCTTACTTTAGTCCCTTGTTGTGCAATCGACTATTGTTGACTGTGATGTTGCAAGAATCCGCCTGTTCCCAGGTGACGGAGAGCGCGGCGCCCGCGAGCGAGGGCGCGGCGCGCAGCAAGTGGGTGTGCGCGGCGTGCACCTACGAGAACTTCCCGCAGTCCCGCAAGGTGAGCGCCGGCGGTCCGGTGGCTCGGGCCTCCACTCAGCATCGTAACATCGTTCAAAAATCTGACTCGCTCTTAACCCTTTATTCGTTCAATACTCAATAATTAATCATTTATTGCAATCATAAAGTTTTACGTACATCTTACTTAGAAGTCTTAACTTCTAAGCTAGCAAAGCTTAGTAGTTAACACTAGAACAAAGGAAAACTTTAACAAAACTTGTAACGCTGAAGGAGAACTTACAGCCAAGAAAAATAAGAATATTATTGGCAGATTAGTGTTCAGTTTAACTGAGTGTCGGAGTTGGTATATGGAAAGTAATATTTTCACAGCTGTAATGTAATTTTCATGGTTTTGTTAAAGTTTTGCCCTGTCCGTGCCGATTTCTACTCATTATGACCCCTGATGGGCACCGCGCACATACGGGAGAGGACGACTGTACTGTTATTTTTTTATTGGCATTTTCACTAACGGTGTAGTAAGACTTTGATATCAGCAGTTCTGTAAGTTTCTTTGTGAACGTTTTGAAGCTGGATTCTTGTTTCAGTGTTTCAGATAATTGATTAATTCCCTTGACTAGAGTTCCAAATACCTGATTCAAATTAGTGGGAAAAATAAATAACACCATTTAGAAGTTAGGTTTAGGATTCCAGTGTATTGAAATCTAGTATTTGTAATTTAAATGTTTAACTATGCAAAATTACAGCTTTGTGGTACTAATACTGCGGACAGACGGACATGGCGAAACTATAAGGGTTCCTTATTGATTAAAAACCCTAGAAAAAAAATTGTCAAACATCCAGTCAGTTTTGACTCGTTACCAGACCACGGAAGAATTTTATGCGGCTATTTGTTTGTTGGCAGTGCACGATGTGTCGCGCGGCCAAGCCGCTGCTGGGAGAAGACATCCTGCGGCTGCAGGACGGCGCCAGCGCGCTGCCGCACGACCCTGGTATAAGACAACACTTGTGTAGTTCTAGCTTATGCCCGCGTAGGACTTATCTGTCGCTATTGCCTCAGGAATTGTAAATTTTACTGCAATACATACATACATAAAGTCACGCCTCCATTCCCAGAGTGGGGTAGGCAGAGCTACAGAATTACCAACAACTCTAAAAAACTTGTTGATAATTCCTTAACCACATTTTGCACAATCAGGCTAAGATGTTCACCAGTGTATTAGTGACAGGTTGCAAGCCCGTCGCCTAACAGTACTACAAGCCCTTATTTCCTTAGTCGCCTCTTACGACATCCACGGGAAGACATGGAGTGGCACTATTCTAACCCGGCAACCACACGGAAAAATCGGAAATTTACTGCAATAATCATGTAAAAATAAAATCGCACCGCTATCACCCACTGATATACTAGCATAAAAGATCATGATTTTAGCCTTCAGGGTTGGAAGCGCATTTGCAGTTACTTTATATAGTAAAACGCGATATTCCAGCATAAATAACAAATAACGTGCTAACCGAACGATCGAAGTTCGCATCACATTCGGCAAGCTCTCGTTATTACAATATTTTGTTTTATTAAAAAAAGGCGTGCATAATAAAATGGAAAATAACCCTGCTGGTGCACGAATATGCTCGTTTATCGCTGCTCCTTTGGAAACTGTGAAATTCTTTGGGATAAAAAAGCGGCCAAGTGCGAGTCGGACTCGCCCATGAAGGGTTCCGTAGCAGCAAGTAACATAATATAAAAGTTCGTTGTAGCTTTGATCAATGTTTTTATGACGTATTAAAAAAAAACTACTTACTAGATCTCGTTTAAACCAATTTTCGGTGGAAGTTTGCATGGTAATGTACGTCATATATTTTTTTTAGTTCTATCATTCTCTTATTTTAGAAGTTACAGGGGGGGGACACACATTTCAACACTTTGGAAGTGTCTCTCGCGCAAACTGTTCAGTTTAGAAAAAAAATATGTTAGTAACCTCAAAATCATTTTTGAAGACCTATCCATAGATACCCCACACGTATGGGTTTGATGAAAATAAAATTTTGAGTTTCAGTTCTAAGTATGGGGAACCCCCAAAATTTATGTTTTTTTTTCTATTTTTGTGTGAAAATCTTAATGCGGTTCACAGAATACCAAGTTTCAACAGTGTAGTTCTTATAGTTTCGGAAAAAAGTGACTGTGACATACGGACGGACAGACAGACAGACATGACGAATCTATAAGGGTTCCGTTTGGCTACGGAACCCTATAAATTAGTCATTGGACTATGATCTCTGTGCCAGGATTTATAGACTGAATTAGAAGGTGCATTCTCCAAATGAAAACTGTTTTCTTATAGATGGTGTTCACTCTTGACTAAAATATGAATATTTCAGTTCTGCAATTGAATTCGAGTTAGTAGAATGAAGAAGATTTACAGAACTAAAGAATGACGTAACGGGGCTGTTGGCTTTTAGACCATTTTGTCGCATGGTCTTTGAGCAACGGTTGAGGTCGTGTGATGGGCTCGGCACTGCAGCGGGTGTGTGTGTGTGCAGAGCTGGAGGCCGTGGAGGAGAGGCTGAAGCCGCTGCGCATCTCGTCGCCGCCCGCGGCCGGCGCCTCCTGCGGCAAGTGGCCCTGCCCGGTCAGTGCTACACCATTTATAACCCCCGACGCTAAAACACCGGTACAACTTTGTGTATCTGATTTTTTTAACAAGACAGCTAATTTAATGGGATGGCTTTTGTGCTGAAGTAAGACCCAATTTTGCTGTTATTTCTGAAAGCAACATTGTTATGTAACGTTGTTTTTTTAAAATTAATAATCTGTCTATTTTATCCGACTACCGTAAGAGCATTAAAAAGCGATTCGTTTCGATTTCACTCAACCATATAAACTAAGAGTTGAATAACTGAATCGCTGCATGAGAATGTTATTCAGTGAGCATTGGTACTAAAGATTTAATACTAATTTCAAAAAACGATGTTAGCCACTTAATAGACAATCAGAGCGTTAACTGTTGTCAAAGTGTATGAACTAACAGTCGATTAATATTGATTAAAGGGTGATGGGCAATTTTGTATGGACCCCGTCCCCCCCCTCCAACAGTAACGGGCTGCAGGTCTATATATTCATTAGGACCCAATAAAAGACAAAATACTTATCTTCGTAGCAAAATCAATGGGAATTTTTTAATGAAAACAAAGGGCCAGGCAAGGCAAATCATCTACATACGTGTTCATTTTCAAACAAATTCCATAGTACCATACGATAAGATTATGATTTTTCAAGAAAACCCCATACATATGGTGATCGTCGCCATAGAAAAAATATATCATATTGCCAAGATCTATAAACTGGCACATGTTTCATCACTGTTGGTGGGTGGGGACATTTTTACCCATCGTCCTTTAACGTATGGTGACATTGGTACTTAGCATTAGAATTAGAATACAACATTGATTCATAAGATTTGTTTTAGTTTTGTAATAATGGCAAACATCAATCTCATACAAGTTTACCTATTTTCTAACAAAGTTCTAGGGTGAATTGTATTAGACAACGATGACCATAGAGAAATACATACTTAAATATTTAGAAAAGTTGTAAAAGGCAGAAATAAATGGTGTTTGTTATCAGATAAATATTAGTTTGGTTCAATACGAGTAGTTTGTGTGGACTCGCCGCTGAGGGAGGTGTGTGTTGCAGACGTGCACGTACGAGAACTGGCCGCGCGCCGGCCGCTGCGCCATGTGCGGCGCGCCCGCGCTCGCCGCCCGCGCCGCGCTCGGTGAGCCGTACATTACTAAACGTTTCCTGCACAAACACGATACCATTTCGCGACGAGCGGTGTGCTCTGCCTGTCTGCTACAGGCGTATGGGTGGTAACTCACGGCCAGTCCGCCGCATCAGCTGGCACGACGTCCTGCCAAATATGATCGTGAATTTGAGATGATGTCGTTCAAACTACCGTTATTGTTATCTTCAATATATTTATTTATTTATTTATTTATTTATTCATAGGTACACAATCAACACTTACAGTAAATAACCAAACGTGCTGATCACCTTAATTAACAATATAGATAAAGAGAGTAACTATAAACATAGACTATACTAGGCTACAACAGAGCTTAACCTGGCCCTAGCTTCCAGATAGCTGGTGGCTGAAGCCACAAGCCTAGCTTCGGAGCTACAAAACAAATCCACGTCGCCGTCACTGTGTAGAATGTCATTGAGTAATGTAAGCGCGCGGAGGAGCGGGGAGTGGGAGTGGCTGCGCGTGCGCGCCGCCGGCACTGCGAGCAGTGGCCGCCGCCGCGGGCGCAACCGGACGGTGGGCACCGAGGGCACCCACAAGCCAATTTCGGATAAAAGGGAAGGAGGTTAAACCTCGCAATAGTTGGAAGAAATACCTAACGAGATGGATATCCCTACGGATTTCTAGGGAAGAACAACCGACCATTCCGAGAATGAACAATGTGGGATAGAGTTTGTGGTAATAACCACAAAGTCTGTTGTAGAGGAAACGGATAAAAGATTTCTGCACCCTTTCGAGCATCAGTATGTACTGGGTCTCGTGTGGGCTCCACACGACTACATTTGTTTCTAACTTGCTACGAACGTAAGCATTGAACAGCGCTATCATAGCGGCCCTAATATTATACGTATACGATACGATACGATAAATATTGACGATAACAGTGATAGCTACGAGCAACTCTCTTGAATTATGAAATGGTCTCCATTTCATTCCAAAGGAAATACGACTAAGCTTGTTCATTCATAGGGTTAATATTTCATAACGACAATGACGGCGGTTGAAACGCAAATGAAACACCGTTAATCGTAAGGGCGAGAGCCTTGCGCCGGGAAATCACGCCGCCCTCGAATTTGCGAGTTCATCGACCGAGAAAAAAGCCATCGGACTGACATGAGTGAACAAAAGATTTGGTGCCCCTTTAGATTTACTTCAATGGTACCAAGTGCTTGGTAATTGGACTGACCGTGAATGACCACTTTATACACGCTTTCGCTGTCATTACCCAAAGCCTTTGTTTAATCTTCCTTTTACAGGGTAATTGGTTTTTAAATACATTTGAAGCAACAAGTCATGAAGTGCACTGTCCGAAAATCTGTAGTTAAAGGCTCCTTTTTTTTCCAAGTTGCCAATTTTGATTAACTGAACTCGATTTTCTAAAAATGTCATGTATTGATATCGTAGATAAAGTAGTGACCAAATCTGTGTAGCTTGTTTTTATATATATGCTAGCTACCCGTCAGCGGCTTCGCCCAGCTGCAAATTATTGTCATTCCCAGTGGTTTTTTTCTTCACCTGACGATAACGAACACAACACAAAAAGAATTGGCGAAATCGGTCCAGCCGTTCATACGTGATGCCGTGAGCAAGGGAAATAGGGATTCATTGTCATATACAGGGTGTCTCATCACGAACATCTGTTCTATTTTTTTTCTGGGCTGAGTACAGGTCTTTTTTAAATGTATGAATGCAGTTTTTCTTCTCATTAAAATCGATAACATGTCATGGTCCCTAAGAACAGATCTTCGTATGTCTTATAGTTCAGAATTTCCCATCCTGACCGATTTAATTGAGACACCCTGTATAAAGATTTTTTGTCCTCTAACATGCCCCCGTAAAAAGAATGTATCGAATAGCCAATCGCCCTGCATATCGCAATCAAGTAATGATATTATACTCGTAGCGTTGTTGTCACCGAGCGGACAGTAAGACGTGTCGCTCCGCGTTGCAGGTATCAACGACATCTGCAACAGCCACAACGCGTCGTCGCTCGACGCCAAGCGGCGCAACAACCCGGACTGGCTCTGGCTCCAGGCTTGTATAGGTAACTCGATACGTTCCCCTTTCTAATGTTCAATCAGCGCATTACCTGGTGATCCTTAAGCATATAATAATTAGACCTCGTTATCGGAGGTGCAATTTGGTGAACGTTCTTAGCACGAGAAATTTCGCTTTCATATTTTCCTTTTAAATTGCATGGCAATAGTTATTTGTTATACAAGGGGGGAAAGTTTTATTTTACCTGCGCGTGTTCATTTCGAACAAGAGCTAGCGAAAGGAGTGGTTCAAAAATAGAATCCTGAGCGTAGCGAGTGATTCAACACACGAGACGTAAAATAACTTTTCACCCGTGTATAGCTCAAATTTTTTCACCCCACTACAGCGAGGAAAATAAGAAAAAGGGTTTGTACTATTCATTATTATTTACTGGCGACCCGCCAGCGGCTTCGCCCGCTTCATTATTTTTCTTGACAACTTTTATTTTTATTTTTGTATTATTTTTTTATAAAATAAAAAGTGGCCTATGTTACTTCTAGTTCCTCCCAGAATATGTGTACAAAGTTTCATGATGATTTTTCAAGTAGTTTTTGCGTGAAAGTGTAACAAACATCCACGCTTTCACATTTATAATATTAATAAGGATTTACCTCTTTGTCAATACAATAATTTTGATGTATAGAAAGAAGTATTGATAAAATCAAAAATAATGCGAAATAGCCTAAACATATCCATTCTTTATGGAACTACTGCAGTTATACAATCATAACATTGGACAGTCAGATCATTTTATCCGTTTTTACAACAAGAATGAAGGTTAATTTTGAATGCTGATATTTATGAATTAAAATAAAGTTGTAAGACTATATTCAGTGTTTTTTACTCAATGCAATTCATTTTGTGTTGTTAAAAATTCAGCACGTTTAACGTTTTGTTAGCTGGGGTTATTCCCACCTGTCGCCACCAATTTTTTACCACTGGTAACAGCTGGGTTTTTTTTCCTACCTGTTACCACTAAAATATTTGGTGATAACTACTTTTTTACTTTAGTTTTTAGATTTTTTATTCCCCGTAGTTACCAGTGGTAACAGGTAGCAAAAAATAATAATCCCAGCTGTAACCAGTGGTAACAAATTGGTGGTAACAGGTGGGAATAACCCGTCGAATGTCACTTAAGCTGCTTTCAAATGTCAAAACTCTTTCTTCACATGTGGATAAAAAGCGATTTTCTCAATAGATATCAAACAAACAAAAAGGGCTTTCCGAGCTAGTGAGATGAGAAAGTGTTTTACGATTTGTGGTTTTTCTAGTTTCAAAGACACTTGATTCTCGGTGGAAATCAATGGTTCAATTAGCATCAAAAATTCACCGGAAAGTCTGACGTTTTACTCACAAACTATAAAATTATCCAAAGAAATATTAAATCTATTGACACCACATAATATACAAAGGTATTGGGGATGCCCTTATTGACAGTGTATATTTATTGTCCGTCCTTCTTTGATTCCAGGTGTAGTAGAAGGCGACGGGTCCAGAGTGGACGCTTACCTTGCGGCGGGGGGCGACCCGGCGCGCGCGCTCGCGGCGCACGAGGCCGCGCTGCTCGACCGCGCCTCCGCCTTCGACGCCGGACACACGCTCGTGCACCTCGCCATACGGTACACACACCATACACACCACACACACGCCACACACACACCACACACACACCACACACACGCGGAGAACGAGGCCGCGCTGCATACCGCGCTTCCGCCTTCGACGCCGGGCACACGCTCGTGCACCTCGCTATACGGTACACACACCATACACACGCCACACATACACCACACACACGTAGAGAACGAGGCCGCGCTGCGTACCGCGCTTCCGCCTTCGACGCCGGGCACACGCTCGTGCACCTCGCCATACGGTACACACACCATACACACCACACACACGCCACACACACACCACACACACACCACACACACGCGGAGAACGAGGCCGCGCTGCATACCGCGCTTCCGCCTTCGACGCCGGGCACACGCTCGTGCACCTCGCTATACGGTACACACACCATACACACGCCACACATACACCACACACACGTAGAGAACGAGGCCGCGCTGCGTACCGCGCTTCCGCCTTCGACGCCGGGCACACGCTCGTGCACCTCGCCATACGGTACACACACCATACACACCACACACACGCCACACACACACCACACACACACCACACACACACCACACACACGCGGAGAACGAGGCCGCGCTGCATACCGCGCTGCATACCGCGCTTCCGCCTTCGACGCCGGGCACACGCTCGTGCACCTCGCTATACGGTACACACACCATACACACGCCACACATACACCACACACACGTAGAGAACGAGGCCGCGCTGCGTACCGCGCTTCCGCCTTCGACGCCGGGCACACGCTCGTGCACCTCGCCATACGGTACACACACCACACACACGCCACACACACGCCACACACACGCCACACACACACCACACACACGCGGCGCACGAGGCCGCGCTGCTCGATCGCGCCTCCGCCTTCGACGCCGGGCACACGCTCGTGCACCTCGCCATACGGTACACACACCATACACACCACACACACGCCACACACACACCACACACACGCGGATAACGAGGCCGCGCTGCATACCGCGCTTCCGCCTTCGACGCCGGGCACACGCTCGTGCACCTCGCCATACGGTACACACACCATACACACCACACACACGCCACACACACACCACACACACGCGGAGAACGAGGCCGCGCTGCATACCGCGCTTCCGCCTTCGACGCCGGGCACACGCTCGTGCACCTCGCCATACGGTACACACACCATACACACCACACACACGCCACACATACACCACACACACGCGGAGAACGAGGCCGCGCTGCATACCGCGCTTCCGCCTTCGACGCTGGGCACACGCTCGTGCACCTCGCCATACGGTACACACACCACACACACCACACACACGCCACACACACACCACACACACGCCACACACACACCACACAAACGCGGCGAACGCGAGGCCGCGCTGCATACCGCGCTTCCGCCTTCGACGCCGGGCACACGCTCGTGCACCTCGCCATACGGTACACACACCACACACACGCCACACACACACCACACACACGTGGCGCACGAGGCCGCGCTGCATACCGCGCTTCCGCCTTCGACGCCGGGCACACGCTCGTGCACCTCGCCATACGGCGCACACACCACACACTCGCCACACACACACGCGGCGCACGAGGCCGCGCTGCATACCGCGCCTCCGCCTTCGACGCCGGGCACACGCTCGTGCACCTCGCCATACGGTACACACACCACACATACGCCACACACAAACCACACACACGCGGCACACGAGGCCGTGCTGCTCGACCACGCCTCCGCCTTTGACGCCAAACATTTGTTTAAATCATGTTTTTTTTAACTAATGTAGTAAACTAGTGTTGTATGTTTGTGTTCCAGGTTCCAGCGCGAGGACATCCTGGCGACCCTGCTCTCTCGTATCTCGGGCGGCGGGCCGGGCCTTAAGCGGTCACCGTCCTACGTAGGTTAGTCACACGTGTGTCTCTCGGGTTTGGTGACCCAATAGTCCCAATACTAAATATTTCTGGGACCCAATTCTTGAGACTTCGAGATGATTTTTCATGCGAGATATATTATGTCAAAAATATTATGCAGTTGAACTGTTCATCTCGCATGAGGTCTGTAACGTTTTTCAGCTTGAGCTCACGAGCCGATGTCAGTGTAAACATTAATTCCAACTTATAGTAAAACGAAGATATGATAACAATTCCAATTGATGACACCTGTCATCGCAGAGCAATTTATAACCTATCCTTAGGTTTGAGGTTATTATTTGCACTGAAATGACAGGTGTCAGGATTGACGTATTTATTTCACTATAACGAGTGTAAAAGAGCCGTGATGTGGCCGATTCTTGTGTCGAGCTGCTTGGCTTCAGGGTACTTCGTAAATAAACGGTGGTGAGTGGTGACTCCGCACGAGGTCCTGCAGCCACGGGTAGTGTGTGCATCGTTGTGTTTGCGAGTGAGTGACGTCTGCGTCGGTCCCCAGCGCCGGACGTGGCGGCGGCGATCCGGCGGCACGTGGCGGCCTCCATCCGGTACAAGAAGGGCGCCTTCCCGTGCCGCTACCTCAACGAGTTCTGCACCTTCGCGCTGCCCGCAGGTAACCTACATTTAGAAAAAAAACAAAAAAATATTTTTATTACAAGTAAAAGAGCACCTCCACTGACTTAATTAACTTAACACAACATAAACATTGCTGGTGCTGCACCATGACGTTTATAGAAAAATCCTTACTACTTGTAGAAATCATATTTAATATTGTTAAGAGTGTTTGTTTTCTCTGTAGTCGCGGTTTGACGCCTCAATCGATCGACGTGAACGGTATTATCGAGGAATGTTTAGCAAAATGTAAAATATTATGAATAAATGAGTATACGAGCAAGGCTTGGAACCGGTTTAAAAAATACCGGTGCATTCCGGTTTTGCTCCGAACTTTTCTAAGGAACTCGCACGTGTTAAGAACTTTATTTTAACCTTAATTATCCGGTTTAATCCACGAGCGACTAGTGTACAACCCAAGGGTATTGCATTGAATAAAAATACTAAGCGGCGCTTGTTTATCGTGCGTGTCGTGTGTGCGTCTGGATAGACCAGTTTTTTTTAGAACGAAACCGGTTAATTCGAAAAGAACTTGACATAAAGGTTCCTCCAAAAACCGGTAAAAAACGGGTTATGCGAACGGAACCAAAATGAAAAGGTTTTGCGTCAAGTACATAAACGGTTTGTAAATTGAACTGGTATTTGAGTCCTGTATATGAGTAGTAGTACAAGCCTAGAGCTTCGTTTTGGCCAAAGTCCATTGGTTTGAAATTGTTCCCTCATATTTATTATTATTGTGTGTGTAGAAATCGAAGAGTTGCCGGTGGCGATCCAGGAGCAGTTGTTCTCGGAGCTGCTGGACCGCGAGGCGCAGCAGACGCTGGAAGCCGACCCGCCGCTCATCAACTGGAGCCTCGAGCTGTGCGTGCGCTTGGGTCAGTTGGGTCTCTTATCCTATCTTACTTTATTGGTGGGAATCTTACGAATTCACTTTGATCCTATAGGATTTTTTGGGTAAGTAAACTTTATCTTCCCATTTATCCCGCAAACAGTAATATCCCAGTTTGGTTTATAACTATGTACTTTTTTTAAAACTTCCCTAATGAGTTTATAAATAATTATAACTAATAATAACATGAAGTAAGATGGGCATATTTTTAGTAATTTTAGGAATTATTAAGAATATTAAAAAAATTAATACATTTTTTTGAAGATATACATGTTTTTTGTATTTGACGTATTTTTTCCATTTGATTTTCACAGGAAATGCTTTAGGATTAAAATTTTTATTTCACCTCAATAGACCTCATATGACGCGAGACATTTTACTCTGTACCGAATAGGGTTGATAGCAATTAATGATTTTTATAAAATATAATGAGAGCAACTATTAGTATTTATTGTGTTGTCGGTGAATGGTGGTGCACCTAGTTGAGTGTGTAGGAGTGTGTGCACGTACCTAAGTAGAGCGTGGCGTGGGCAGGGTCGCGGCTGCACGCGCTGTGGAACCGCTCGGCGGGCGACTGCCTGCTGGACGCGGTGTCGCAGGGCGCGTACGGCGTGTTCGACCGCCGCGGCGCGCTGCGCGCCGCGCTCGCCGACTCCTTGCTGGCCGCCGGGGACAGGTCACGAGACTACTATTTATATTCTATTGCTTTTTATTACTAAATAAGTTTGCTCTCGACCCTGAGTCATGCCGGTTATTTGTTGTTTTGTGCCTTTATTGGAAAAGTCACTTGAATAATTTTAAGTAATGTCATGTTTCTTTTTAAGTCGTGCAAGTAATTCCTGTCGTCATTTTTGAAAAAGTTATGTAGAAATATTATCAAAAAACAAAGACGAATGTATACATAAATTGAATAAATTAATAAATATTTCATATAAATACAACTACGTACTTGGGCGATTTTTTTTTTTAAAGTCACTAGAGACATGATATCGGTTTTGGAATAAGTCGTCATTTGATTTTGTTAATTTGATTTAGAAGATAAAGTAGATTTCATATGTCAGATGGGCGCTATGCCTTGTATGGTGGTCATGGGAGCTATTGAGTTCTTTGGGTTAATGCTATTGAAAATGATGCCAAATTTAACATTCGACACCTTTTTTGAAAAAGTCTTCATCAAGTGATTAGGGATCAAATTGAGAGAAAGGATTGATGTTGATTGTGTTGCGGTGCGCGGGCAGGTTCTACGAGCGCTGGGCGGGCTGGGAGCGCTGGCAGGCGGCGCGGCTGCAGTACGCGCCGGAGGAGGCGCAGCTGCGCGCGGAGTGGGCGCGGCTGGTGGCGCGCGCGGGCGCGGCGCGCGAGCCGCTGCAGCAGCTGCACGTGTTCGCGCTCGCGCACGTGGCGCGCCGCCCCATCATCGTCTACGGCGTCGACGTCGTCAACTCCTTCCGCGGGGAGGCGCTCGGCTACGCGCGCTTCCAGGGTCAGAACATATACATCACTAACCGGCCGGTAAAAACCGGCGAGCCCGTATCCCCAGGCCTTCCGACGACGGAACTACGTCAACAATTATAATCTTTGATTTGACGTGACTGAAACTGGCATCTCACTCGATATAAATAAATACATAAAATAATGAGTCAACATAAAATATTACAATATTCAAAAGTCTTAGACATACGAATAGGGATGAAACTATGTAGATGCAATTACGAAAGAAAAAAACTTTTTTTTTTATAAAAAACATTTGTTGTCTACGCTGTCAAAACAAAGTGAAATATCTTGCCCCATATGAGGGCTGAACACATTTTTTAGTTTTTTCATGTACTGGTATAGGCATAACATTATTTGTTTTTTTTTTGACACAGAAAATGCTCTAGGATTAAAAAATCGTTTATTTCATCTAAATAGACCTCATGAGGCGAAATATTTCACTTTGTTCCGATAGAATTGACAGCAATTAATGATTACTTTATAAGATAAAAAAAAAATGAAAAGTATTTTTTTGGTCGGTGAAATTGCACCTAGTTTCATCCCTATTCGTTTGTACACCTTATCCAAGGGCACACTGTATAGTTTTACATTAATAATATCTTTGCTATAAGATAGGACCTGTTGTATGGTATGAATCTTCCGAGGTGAATTTTTCGCTTCGAGCCCTAATCTTTCAAAAAAAGGCAATTGTCTATTATCGCAAAGCCGCTAGCTACCGAGTTAGCACGTGCCACTACAACATTCATATTGAAAAACAAACGGTATCGTCATAGTATTAAGGTTCAAATTTAATGTTACTGATATTCTGGTAGTGTAGGATGATAGACCACCCCGAAACAATACGGCACTCGAATTATTTTGATACTTAGTGTGGTGGTGTTAAAAACACCTGGGAAGATTCATACTATACTAACCTAATAATAACACGAATAACTTCCAAAGTAAACATGTTTGTACCTTGTTTTTATCTGCGCCAGGCATCTACCTGCCGCTGCTGTGGGACCCGAGCGTGTGCTCCAAGTCGCCGCTGTGCGTGGGCTACACGCGCGGGCACTTCTCCGCGCTCGTGCCCGTCGAGCCCTACTGCCGCCGGCACGCGTACATCTGCAGGTAACTACCGTCGACATAGGCACTCGACTACACTAGGCTTAAAGTAATAAGTTATGTTTAAAGTAATTTATCAGTTGTTGGTTTTCCTATATAAAATAAATAAATAAATTTACATATTCAAGCTATTTATTTTTTTGTAAATAAAAATTGACTCGTACCTTTTTTGTTGAAAAAGGTGTATGTGGTATCAATTTCTGTACACTGCATGAGACGACTATTTTATATTGAAGTACATAAACATAAAGTCACGCCTTCATTCCCAGAGTGCGGTAGGCAGAGCTACAGAAATACCAACTCTAAAAAAGGTGTTGATAATTCTGTAACCGCATTTTGCATAAGTAATTATTACAATTATATATCGACTCCCATGACGTCTTTTTCAAAAAAGTCCTTTCTTCCATCTTGAAATCGAATATGGATTTTATATAATTTCACTTCTAGGCTTATTACCAAAATTGTGTTTGGTCGTTGTAGGGAGCAGCAGGAGGAGCCGGAGGAGAGCTGCTTCCTGCCGCTGACGGACTGCGAGGGCAAGCCGCTGCCCGTGCACTTCCTCACCGCCGACGAGGTAACTACGCTGGCGCACTTGCCCCGTGTTATACTTTTTGGACCTGCTGCTGAAATAAATCAAGATATGTTTTTTAATTGTTTTTATAGTTGCAATGCGTTCTATGGTATATACCATTTGTTAGTCCTTTACCTCAAAAGCATAAATTCCTTGTAGCGATTCACCGAATCGCATTTCACCTCGAATGAACAAAACTTCAATAGAATCTTTTACTTAAAGCAATTTTTCGCGTGGCTTTTTACATTAGAATAATTATTTCATAGCATTTCATTTTTCGTGTAGTATTTTACCCTAGACGCATTTCGTCGCGATCGATGTTTGTTTGGGACTCTATTTAATTTGACGCGTTAATTGGTGTTCGCACTAAATTTCTGTATCATTTTTTTTAAAAACGTGTTTTGTACCTGTAGTCTCATTTCTTAAATGCTATCAAATTCATTGAAATATAATCATCATCGTGTTGTTACCGCGACGCGAGGCGAGCGTCTCCTGCAGCGGGACCGTCGCCCCGCGCCGTAATAAGCGCGCGAAGACTTTGACTAAATAAAACAATTAGATTTTATGATCGAGGTAATTATAGTAGATTGGCGAACTATGATATTAAGCGATCGCAGCGATATGCTATTACAAAATATGCGATTGAGGTATACTGTGATTTAAAATATTTGCTAATAATAAAATTGACGATCGAAACCAAATGAAACAGTAAAATAAGCGATCGAGGTAAAATGCGACTAAAGCTATTAGCGAACAAAAAAAAATATGACTTTGACAAAAAGCGAAAATAAAATACACGATCGAGGTGAAATGCGAATCGGTAAATCGCTACAAGAAATTTATGCTTTTGAGGTAAAGGACTAACAAATGGTATATACTGCCCTTCATCATGTATCAAAACATATATCCACAGCTGTCTGGTTTAATGACTTGTTTGTTCGTCAGATTGTGGTAATTGGGAAAGTAGTAAAGATTTTGTACTAGAGTTGAAATTGTTTTTAAAGATGGCGGACGAAGAAGGCGTGGTCCGGCGCTGGCTGTCCGCGTGCGTGACGGGCGGCGGGCTACTGTGCGCGCGCCAGACGCTGCACGCGCGCCCGCTGCTCGTGGCGCAGCTGCTCGAGGAGTGGCTCAACCACTACCGCCGGCTCGCGTGAGTACCGACACGTGACGGGAGCGTGACCTCCAGTACTCGGAACTGACCTCCAGTACTCGGGACTGACCTCCAGTACTCGGGACTGACATTGAGTACACGAGGACTGACCTCCAGTACACAGGAGATTGACGTCCAGTACTCGGGGACTGACCTCCAGTACACTGGAGATTGACGTCGAGTACTCGGGGACTGACCTCCAGTACACAAGAGATTGACGTCCAGTATTCGGGGACTGACCTCCAGTACACTGGATATTGACGTCCAGTACTCGGGGACTGACCTCCAGTACACAGGGGATTGAAGTCCTGTACTCGGGGACTGACCTTCAGTACACTGGAGATTGACGTCCTGTACTCGGGGACTGACCTTCAGTACACTGGAGATTGACGTCCAGTACTCGGGGACTGACCTTCAGTACACAGGAGATTGACGTCCAGTACTCGGGGACTGACCTTCAGTACACAGGAGATTGACGTCCAGTACTCGGGGACTGACCTCCAGTACACAGGAGATTGACGTCTAGTACTCGGGGACTGACCTTCAGTACATAGGAGATAAAAGTCCAGTACTCGGGGACTGACGTTCAGTACACCCATGATCGATACTGTCATTGACCATTCAGAACCATACCCCGGCCGGCGAGAGCAAAAATGCTTCTGCTCCTAGTGCTTAATTAAATATCGACTATTCTATCGACATGTGGATGTCGATAGAATAGTCGACATTTAATTAAGCACAATTATTATTTTTAAGCTTATATACTATTTCAATCAACTGATTACAATTATAATCAATTTATCATACTCACGGGAACGTTCGTAATAGATAAGAGTGAGTGACAATTGTAAATAGATACTTTTCACATACTCGTAACTAATAGAGCTCTTTCATATATGTGTATATCGCGATAATAAACAACTGCTATCGACATTGACCCAAATCAATCGGTGTCAATCGTAGAAATTACATTGAGACAAATTAATTTACCATCATTTAATTCATTTATATTATCGACCCGCCATGCCACGCAAGAAGAAACAGTGTACTTGGATAGCCGATTACGCGGAATATATAGAAGATCGAGGTGAACATTTATTTTGTAAAAAATGTGAAATCACAATGTTAAATTCCAAATCTTCCTTACAAAGACACATCAGAAGCAAAAGGCACTGCGGCGTTTCAACAAAAACACAAAATGTATTCAATCTGGAACTGTTAAAGTTTATTTTGGCTTGCAACATCCCCTGGACCCAAATTAAGAACCCCATTTTCAATAATTTCATTAAAAATTGCATATCCGGAAATTTTTGTAAAGTTTGTATTCCCGATGAATCTTTTCTGAGAAGAACTACTTTGGACATTGCATATAAAGAGAAAATGCACCAAATCAGGACTGAACTTGCAAATGCTAGAATTTACGTAAGCGTAGACGAATCCTCAGATGCAAACGGACGTCAAATCGGTAATGTAATGGTTGGAGCTTTATTAAAAGAAAAGATAAGCACCCCACACATCATATCGAGTTTTTGGTTAGACGAAGTTACTAACGTTACTATATCAACTCTTATTAAAATTGCCTTGGAGAAACTATGGGGGAATGACCGTAACAAACATGACAAGTCTTGTTACTCCTGACGGATGGCGTAGCCTACATGTTAAAGGCAGGAAAGAACTTGAAAACTCTTTTTCCTAATTTAGTTCATGTTACATGTCTAGCTCGTGGCGTAAATAGGGTGGCTGAACAAGTTTGATTACTTTTTCCCGCTGTAAATAATTTAATCGCATACACCAAAAAGGTGTTCCGAAAATCGCCTAAAAGAATAAGAACGTTTCGTCAGATGTTACCAACTGTTCCCTTACCACCGCAGCCAACTATAATAAGATGGGGCACATGAATTAACGCGGCCTGCTACTATCATAAATATTTGTCTGAAATCAAGCGAGTCATACAGACATTCCCTAATAGGGATTCAATGTATATTTTGAAAGTCAAACGTGCAATGAACGATTTAAATATATTAAATAAATGCTTATTGTATATTACGAAAATTACATAAAATACTGAATAAATACAATCACTTGGTTTTAATTTTGTTTACAACAATAATGAATACTTCTGCATATCATAGCGGTGGTCCAGTACATCGTGTTGTTTTTATCGACATCGACCAAAGTGTGTGTCCTCGCACTATTAAGCTGTCAACGCATTTTTGCTCTCGCCGGCCGCGGTATGTTCAGAACTCACTGACATCTTAATGTCATGTCATACCCTTAATACTAATTTCCAACTTGAGTGTTGTTTGACAAAGATTTTTAATTAGAATTTTAATGATTAAATGAAATGTCCCACGCGTTCTGTAAGGTTAATTGAACTGGTGATTGCTCTCAAATACCCTAATGCACGACAATTATAACACGTATGTTTCATGTGACATTCGTCTACCAAAACTGTTATAGCCCTTTAGCAACGTAGTCACTGTTTTGAAATGTTACTGTTGTATTGATGTGTGTCTGTCCGTGGGCGCAGGCAGCAGACGCGCGGGCCGCTGCCGCCGCGGCTGCAGCGCGCCGCCGAGCTCTCCAGCGACCCGGACAGCGACGAGGAGTGACGCTGGCGCGCTCCGCCCGCGCTCCCCACTGTGCCTCACCCTAGCGAGATCGCAACTCAACCGCTACGTCTGACATATCAACAGTCCTCGGTCGCAGTCGCTTTTGTTCTACGTTTCACGGCTAATTTTACACAACACCTGCTGTTTCACTTTTACTTCGTATGTTAGAGCGAGACGCCCGTAGCTCCTGGCTACTCATGGCTGCGAATATCTTGCTCGTCGTACAATACAATACAATACAAATACTCTTTATTGAACACCAAAAATAAAAAATAAAAACAGAACATGGAACAGTACATTTAAATCATAGGTATACAACAGGCGGTCTTACCGCTAAATAGCGATCTCTTCCAGACAACCTTGTAAGAGAAATAACTGAGGACACATATTCATGGCAGGGGGTGTAAACTAATTCGTTTAGAACTCAAACTAAATAACTACACGAAACAATTAAATTATTTCAATTTTGAAATTAGAACTATTTATAAATATACTAAATATAAATACATAAAATAAATAATTGAATAAATACATACTAAATACATATAATTATACATCTATATAATATATACATACATACATCCTCCAAAAACAGCCAAACAATGACAACAGACGAAGCATGAGATATAACAAAGAAAAAAAGTAAGGGAGAACTGACTCTTAAAGCGTGTGTTACATTAGCAATGATATCGCAGAAGTTGTACTGTTACTTGTAGGCTAGAAAAAGACAGCTCAGGCTGCTCCTCGCTGGCACAGAAGTGGAGAGTGACGCGGGTGCCAATGTTTGCAAATTTTGTTACTCGTGTTAACGCTTTAACCCTTTTTCAGGCAGAGGCTTAATACCACATATGTAATATAATATCGTCACTACTTTGAAAAAACCTCGTATGTCATATTTCGTGATGTACGATTTTAAACTTAAAGGTGAAGAGAAATAAGTTTAAAATCATACATCACGAAATATGAGATACGAGGTTTTTTCAAACTAGTGACGATATATATTTATTTCAAAGTTAGTACCTTAGTTAAAAGTTCAAATCTAATTGAATTTACGCGAAATGTTACTTGCTTTTAAAAATAATTATATAATTTATTTTCGTATTGTTTGTTAGACCATCTGGATTGGTGTCGCCTGAAAAAGGGTTAAGAGGCGTTGACAAATGGCTATTCGATCATATCACATAGCGATTCAGAACGGGCTAAGAATATTCGTGTATTTGTTGAATCAAGTCGAAACGTTTTGTTGTTGTCATTAGAAAAGCTAAAAAGCCAATGACTGTCGATATGTTGTACGTAATATCGTTTAGGTATATTTTGAATGTCAAATGAAATAGTCTTTCCTTAAGGCGTTCTGTGAATCGTTAGAGGCTTATGTAAGGACGGGTTGTAAATAGATCTGATTTTTTAAGTACATATTACAAGTAGAAGTTAAATTCATAGTTTGTTAAAGATTCAACAAGACTCCGTACTTTAGGGTTTACTCGTATTCAACAACCGCCAGATAACAGAATCTGTTAGATGCAATTTTGCTTCTTTCTTTTCTTTCATTTGATAAATATAAAGTTAGTAATGTCAGATAGCTTTACTTCAGCATAGGAAATATCGACCCTTGAGTTTTTAGGGAACTTAGAAAATGAAAACATTTACTAAATCAATCCAAAAGGAATCTACTCAACACTGTGTCATCATCTCAATGGTGTAAGCTGTCCGTGGGGGTAATCTTGATATAATAGTCCAAGTTATTTCAAGTCAATAAAGGTGATAATTTGTGTTTCATCTTGATTATTGTTATAGTTTAGATTGGCCCGTCCTTGCTGACGAGCCCCTCGACCTCTCCACACAATGCTCTATTCAGTACGTCGTGTTAAGATGCAAATCGCGGTGTTATATTTAGTACAATTAATGTATTGAAAACGTCTTACGGGAAAATACTAGTTTTGAATGGGTAATGATTAATGTTGACTCTGGGTGTAATCTATTTAGATATTTGGATCTCTTGAATTTATCTCTTACGGGCTAGCCGCATTTGGCATGAGCCTTGTCGCCCAGTAGGTCCTTCTCTAACTAGTCTGTAATGAAAGAGACGTACTGCGCGACAAGCGAGAAACCCAAGCGCTAGCTGTTCAGCAGGTACACCCGTGACTTTTTTCACTCAGTGCTTCTCTTTATATAAATAAATAGAAAGACAGGATGTTAGTCGGTTTGTCACTGTACCTTTTTAAAAGTTCTTTCAAGTAAATAAATATTATAATCTTAATCCTGGTCAAGGTCTATAATGTGCCAATTTCGTTAAAATCCGTTTAGCCATTTGAAACAAGATCAATTTTAAATATCTCTACACGCGTCGAATACTTGCATGGATGTGTTATAGGTAGGTTAAGAGGTTTATTGCTTGAAGGGTTTCTTTTGCATATTTTTCGTTAGTAGCGACGCTTAAGCTACTGTGTTCTATTTTCTTGATATCTATAGTGTTCATATGCTAATACCTTTTGTTCTTCTTTATTTTGGAGAAATCTGTCATGGAATTTTCACGTGTACGTTACGTAGGTTATGTTAAAATATAATTTCACGCCTATACAAGTTTTTGCTGCGGTCTCGTACTAACGCGAAGCACTGAGGGATGAACGGGTCCCGGGCGAGAGGCGCTTTCGCTGATTTTATTACAATCTTGTGTCGCTTCGAAGGAGGCTACGTCCAGTTCTAAGCTCAATCCTAATTCTCCCGCGCGGAGCGAAGAGGCCAAATTTTGGTAAACAAATTTATATGGAGCTGATTTTATAGAAATAACTAGATTCGCAATCAGCATGGAACAAGCCTCACACTAAACAATGGCCATCGTTTCGATTGTATTGTAGTCTAAATGGCTTTTGGTGGTGGAAATGTGTTTGCATATCAATTTATTTGTGTAAAATTAATGTTAAGCTTGGCGATGAAGAGTTTGGCGCACTGACAAATTAAACCTGATTTAAGTGGCAACACTAGCGACCTCCACAAGCAGGAACGGCCGGGTCTAAATCGTATCGGGTAATGTTGCCAAGTTCTTTTCTGCCAAGCGGGCTTGTTAAGACTTATTGGCTAAAGGCTGAGAAATCCTTTTTACCTTTGGGTAAAGATCGGTGCGTTTTACGTATCAAATTGGGCGGACATTTGGGCGGATGTATTTATGTATAATAGCACTTCTAACCGCAATAATAATGTTTTTGTGAGTCTAACTTAGGTCGGTTACGAATAAGGTACCAAATAATCGCTTGTTAAGTAGACTCTTGAGGTAGCTGCCGACGAGCGTTGGTTTAAGTTAGTTAATAAAGGGAGTACGGGACGCAAAATGCTAGTTGAAGCGGATATTAAAATTGTATGTATAAGTTCAAGCACTAATTACGATGATGCAGCTAAACGTGGCCGAGGGGGACGTCTAAATTTAAAAGTGTTACAATTATAACGTTGATAAATCTCGTTGTTTCGCTAACGCTGGACAGGTGACTGAGCATTAGAAGAGCTTTACTTTTACATGAAGATCAAGTATAATGGCCGACGATTGACACTTTAGTACGTCTGCCAAATAAAAGTAGACACGGCCGAGCGACGTCATAAACGAAGGTTTCCCTTGTCATGCCGGCGATCTGTCCGTCGGCTGCGCAACACTTGATGGATTCTATTGCCTTTATAATAAAACGTTATATTTTTTGCTAAGTGCTCTATGAAATTAAATGTAGGGAGGTTTGATATCGGGGTAATGGCCCGCGGTTCGGCTCGAGACAAGTTTAGAACTAAATTTGTGATGTATTATTAATTGAAACAGAACGCAGCTACACGAGAGAGAGATATGAAATGAGGCGAGGTAATTTGAAATTTTATTCAAGGTAAGCGAATTTTTAAAATTTCTTATTAGTTGAGTTTCTCGATTGTGTTACTCGTCTCGCTCTAGCGTGTAGCTGCGTCCCTGTGGCCGAGCGGACCGTGGTAGTCGGAGCAGTCGTAGATAGTCGGAGCGCCTCGGCGCGGGCGCCGGCCGGCGCTGGAGTGGCGCGCGGCGTCCTTAACATTTCACATATTTGTCGGTTTGGAAAATACTTGCGTATAATAATGCCGACTGTACTGCCCTTGACAAAAGAGAGAAATACTCTCTTTTGTGTACAGCAGTGGAAAATCGTTTTTATTCCAACTATACACTGTTGGGTTAGTCTTAAAGAAAAGCAATTGAAAATGGCGGCTGAGTTGTTAGTCACAACAACAGAGAGAACTTTGTCAAAGGCGTGCAATTATTATGTTTTATTTTAACACATTAGTGCCTGCTTTATTGAATGCGGAAAACCGTCGTAAGTCAGAAATTTCTACACCAGTTACAAAACAAATTTATAAGTTGACGCAAAATAAAATAGTTTAATTTAATATTGTTTTGCTGTAAACAAGCAATAGACACGCCCACACATACTACGCCTATCTCACAGATACATTTTTGTCAAGGGCAGTACAGTAGTAAGTTTGATATGAATTTTATTATAGAAAGGGGTAAATTACTTCATTGTACAGAGAGTATAATTATGTAACTTTTCGGGTTCGTATCTGTAAATAAAAAGAAATTGCGTGGCGACTCCGTTGGTTGAGGCGGCGCGGCCGCGCGGCGACCGCCGTTGTTGGTAGAACGACATTATGAAGTACAACGTGCTCGTTATAATCAAAAACGTGTCGGGTTACGTCTTTGAGTATAATGGTGAAGCTCGCACACAGGTCAACAAGATGGCCGCACACGCATGACGGCGCCGTTTGCGACATGGCGTCATGTACACACTTGGTACTCTGTAAACGGGCGGCATTTTAATATTAGCCATTGTATCGTCTGGTCTTACACTCGACTTAGTTTAAGCGACATTGCAAACGATGAGGCCCTCTATTCCGATATCATCGTAATCATGACAACACTTATTCACTTAGTAGTAACGATATCGAAGCAATATGGGCGAATACAATGTGGAATAGAGGGCCAGTATGTTTTGGCAAAGAATTGTATTATAATTCGAATCTGAGCTTCTGATTAGTGTTACTATGTTAAATATTTCGAGTTCTAGCAACGGTACGTTACTGCGGGCGCGATGTGTGTATAGAAGATCTTAGAATTTTCCTGTGCGTTTATGCAGTGTTTAAGAGTATGTATGAGACTGGTATAGGTTTAGGCTTTTGAATCAACACAGTGTGGTGCTTATAAATAGCTTGTTTACTACACGGGCCGTGGAGAGACACGCTTCCAAGGTGAATAGATAATTTTTTTCACTTATACACGTTTCTCCACACTTATCGACGCGGGATCGCACTTTGACCAAGGTTTTCTTTTCAGTAATAAACATCTGCAAGAGCAGGCACAGGGTTGATGTAAGCTGTCGAGCTGTTGTTCGCTGGCCAGTCTCAATTCCATGATTTTTTTCGAAGAGTTGATAGAATGTAACTTATGTTTGATGTAAATTGCATCGCCTTAATTATAAATGTCTCCTACAGTATTGTATGTCGCTAAGTGTTGTCATACTCTTGCTTTGTAAATAAAAAGGCTAAGGAAGACAAACTAAACAGCAAAAAAGAAAACGACGCTGTTTGGACAATGTCGGAGTTTACGTTATAATAGCTCTAATAACTTGATAGTCAAAGCTACTATAGCGGTATCAACATGATAACGATGTACAAGCTAGAGCGGTTACAACAAAGCAGAGCCTCTATTCAGGTGCGTTAAAACGATATCGTGTTTGACACGTTTAAGAATCGTTTATGTCACAGTCGCCATTATTGTAAATGACATTTGTTTGCACAAATGTACCTACCCAAAATTACTAATTGGGACGCATTTACACGGTTTAAAAACACAATACCTACCAATTTGAACGTTCGCTAGTTACGGGACTCTAAATTTAGCATTTTGCTATGTGCAGTTTTCTTGGAACGAGCAGATGCTTTGTTCTCTATCAACATTTCGCTGATTCAATTTGCTCCCGCGCAAGCAATGGCAAATGGCGCAAACATTTGTAATATGCAAGTCATTTGCGCTACACTGGGTCTTGGTGAGGAAGTTGAGACGCTAGCATAGAGAAACCTTTATTCCTCATCTCTATTGCTTGGAACTAGACGTAAAGTGTTGCTCCACAACGGATTCGCGCAGGGCACATTGTCATCATGAAAACTACTGAGTTTTACAACTTGTTATTATCTTCAGATCGATTATTAATAACAGGAACTACTGCCTACTCGTATATCTACGTAGGTAAACATGCCTAATCTTCGACCTATCCCTTACCATCCCGTGTAATTGTGGTCGAGTTCTTGCCTGTTTCTTGTTACAAAATCTCGGTATCAACATCACTATCTACATTGTATTCATTTACTTATCGTTACTTTTTCACTTAAAGTTGGTCATTATAATATGTCCGACTGGGATTCTATTCTACTACGTTAATACGATATCGCGTTTGACGTGTTTTATAATCGTTTATGTCACAGTCGCCATTATTGTAAATGACGTAAGAGTTATCAAAACGTTGACAATACGGAAACACGTCAAATACGATATCGTTATAACGCTGTTGAATAGAGGCCGAGAATATCGGCTCGCGTGTCGGCGTCGGCAAGTGCAGCCCTGTCTCGCTTCTCGTAGCATCATCATGTCGTCGCACTCTAACCCAGTCGTGCGGAAAAGGATCGAGTTGAGGAATAGTGCGAAATATTTTTTTATATAAATCCGTTGTTAAGAGCATTGTTTTTGTTTGAGTTACCCCTAGGGGCCCCGGTTAAGAAAAATTACTAGAACAAAATGAAATACAGTCATGGAATCGCAAGTCTCTAAAGAGTAATAATAGATGATGTTATATTTCAGGAAAATATAATTAAAACTGTATCTTAAAATGTAGGTAGTAAAGTTCAATTTCACTTTTTAATGTGGGAAATATATAGCCTCTGTACAAGGGCACATCTGCAAATGATTTGTATTCTAGCTGTAAATGAAATATTTTTTACCAATAAATATATAATTGTTTTTAAATGTAACTTTTCACTTTCATCGACCGTTACAAAACATGAACATTTTTGATATTTGATGTTATGAAAAATGAAGTGCTCAAATATTGAATAGCTACAGAGAACCCTTTGCGGTTATACAACATGCCCGGGCTCCCGATCTGTTTACACTGGGACCCGTGTAAGTACATGTTGTAAATGTTGTAATTGAATTGCGGGTCCCTTGCAAAAGAAGATATCCGCGTGTACTTATTACGTCGCGCGCCGGTGGCGTGAAAATACCGATTCGTGATCCCAGAGGCCAGTTTCACGAAGCTTCAAGTTACAAATTACAAGCGCAAGTCTCATTCTAACTCCTTTTGCTAGAAAGAGAATTCCGCTTGTAATTTGTAACTTGTAGCTTTGTGAAAGGGGCCACAGGCGTCGTGACGCACAGTTAGGGAACGAGTGCAATATGCATGCGATTGCATATGCAATATTATTTGTGTTAGATACGATATTCTGCCCTTTTTACTAAGAGGTGTCATATCGCCGTGATCGGACCGAGCGCAGCGAAGTAACCTTGAAAAAGTACAAAAACATGTCGGCTTTGCGACGCTGGATTAGATTAAATTCAAAGTTAGCACCGTCCCTTTCTCGCTTATATGTTTATTGTAAACCGAAAGCGATGGCACTGACGAAGTTTTGAATTATGCCCCGTTTATCCTTTCGTGCCTTAACTGGTAGACAAGGTTCTAACCGACATAATGAGGGGTCCATTTTGTTTTTAAAGCAGCAATAAGCACCTGGGGATCACTGCTAGGTCCTTCATTAAATACAGATTTTTTTCGTAGTTTGTTTCGAAAATCCAATTCGTTTTTGCCAATCTTGCTTCCGTATCGTAATCATGTATATCGTGCATTGTTTGTGTGCAATATAGTTTACATACAGTGCATGCATATTGCTGTCGTTATTATAGCTCTTACTGTCAAGTAAATAAGAGCTTCATCAAATAATCACTTACGATATAAGAGCAAGATATGCTCAAACAAACTGGAATAAAACAGTTCAATCAATAATGTTTGTACCTACATTGCAAATTATACGATTTCATCTATCCAGTTCGGTAATCAAATTTGTATGTAATCAAGTTAGTATTTTGTTTACTAAATGAGACAAGTAACAATAAAAGGCGTAGGCTAGTCTGTCTAGGGGGTGCGGGGGGATACTCCCGGCGTGGTTTCTGTACATAGACTCGGACGAGCTAGGTTACTTTCTAAACCATACACTTTAAATCAAATTATGTATATTACTAATTTTAATCAATAAAGCACTTATTTTATGATGCTGTTCGATATGTTGGTTGTTTTATTTACATGCTACATCCTTTCCTGCATATAGTGTATTCCAGCCATGAATGGGGACGTTTTCCATAAAAAATACATACCGTAAAACGCCCTAATCTCGCCTGTTAGGTCTAACCTCGCCTAAAATTAAAATGTTCAGTTTTCTACTAAAATTTGTACCAAACGTGGCATATTAAACTACCATGTCTGTTATTTTTTTATCTGTGACAACACTTTTGTGACAGTTTCATGACTACCTTCAGAATTTTGACTTTTAAAGCGTCTTGAAGTGTGTTAGATGTAACCACGTTTTTTTTTGCTCGTGAAAACTTCTGTCTGTAGCGGCACATTGTTAACAGGTGAGTCTACATAGTACTTCAATCTATACTCTGAATTTAATGCTGTTTCACATGCAACAATTTATTTTCTTGTTAATTAAATTGAAGTCGGTGTGGTCAAAACTTCATCTTCCTTCCGAACTTCGCCTGCCCCTAGGGTTGTCACTTCAGTGATAAAGAATAATATTAACGTTGCGTTATTATGTACCTATTTCAAAAAAACATTTTGTTTACATTTCTAATCTTTTCTCCCCCTCCCTCTAAAAATGAACACGCTTATAGCGTAAAATGTCTCCCGGTCCAGACAGATTCTTATTCTTTGAGTGTGGGTGCGTGTTCGTGTGCGTATGCGTGTGTGTTTGCGTGTGTATGTTCTATAATACTTTCGTCATATTTACAGAACATGGGGAAACTTCAACCTTCTAAAACTAAAAGAAATTACACCTCAAAGCATGACCCGGAAATGATGCAAATTGCGGTTGATTTAATGAAATCAAAAAAAATGTCGCCATACAACGCCGAAAAAATGTTTGGTATACCGCGAAGAACATTATTAGACAAACTTAATTAAACTACATCAACCTTAATACCTAGAGTACCTAGTTAATTATTATAGGGAAATTGTTAAATTATATGTATAGTTGATTTTCTAATAAAAAAAAATATATGCAAGTATTTTTTTACATGAAAAAACCATAATCCTCCTTTATTTGTAACAATCGGGTAAAAACAAGATTTTTGACAACCCTAAATCATCGTAGTCAATTGTATGAAAACATGCTAGATGTCCTCCAATCTTCGCCTATGTCAAAAAAATATGGTAAATGAGCCTTTAAGAACACAGGAGCTCGATTCAATATACATTACCTGTATCGCACAGGGGGTAGAACCTAATTTCAATGGCGTATGCCTATATTCACTCATGTTAGATGGGGTAGGCGAAGTTTGGCCTACTTACTTTGAGCTTGTATTTTAGGCCTTAATATCAGTACGAAAACTGAAAATCGTTTAAACACTAGTGTTGCCACAATAAACATGTAGTTTAAGAAAAAACTTCAAAAATATGTCAAAAAGCAGGCGAAGACAGGGTGTTTTACGGTATTTAAGGGCTTTAACTAGAACAAAACTTAATTGATTACTTTTGTAACGAGAGTTACCCATATAGTTTTGTTTTTACTAACTTTCGTTACACAAAGGACGCGACCGTGATTTTGTTTTCATTAAGCCTTTAACTATGTATTTTTTTTTTAAAACGGCCCGTTTACCTTTGTCGTTGTCCGTAAGCGTAGTGGGTCGTGTCATCGTGGATTAAGAACACTAATACTTGCTTCGAATTAGGGTCTAATGGACGAATAAGTAACTAATTGAACCTTAAACTGGAAGCAATGGTGGCTACTCACGTCGCGTAAAATTAAATAAAAAATAGGTATCGAAAGGGATTTGATATAGCTATACGATACGTACTTTTTGTAAAGAAAGAAAGAAAAACATTTTATTGATAACCCACCACCACCAACGTAATAAGAAAATGAAGCCGAGATGAGATTATTACTACGGCCCATAGTCTAGTTTATACCATGATTCATGACAAGAAGAATGTGTAATGTAGAATCTTGGCCCTGTCAAAATGCACGTTCGCGTCCAAGGTATTGGTTTGGTATTGGGTTGGGGTGAGTCACAAAAACCGCTTATGCGTGACCGACAGTAAATGTGTTAAAAGCTTAATTCTATTTCCGGATAAAAAGATTGATTTATGGTTTTGTTAACACATTCACTGTCTTCTTCTTCTTCTTTTTTATTTAATGGCGGTCCACACAGTGATTTCGCCAATGTCAAGTGAATAGAGTAAATCAGTAAACAGAATAAATCAAAAGTAAAAGCCGGGCATTTTTCAATCGGCCATCTTCCCTCCCCGAAGGTTACCGGAATCCTTCCATTCACTGTCCCCATACAAAACGATCTGACAATGTCACTAGTCCAACTGACAGTTTTATATGTCCATTCAGTATGGGGATGTGACCCCATAGTGGAAGCACGGACTCCTGAAAAAAAGGTTCATGGCCCCACATTGGGGGCACCCGAACAGTGAACGTGTATTAGTCAAGAAAAGTGCAAATAGGCAACCGAAAGGCTGCACCGTTGCATACGACACGTCACGCTACATTTATCACGCCGTCTGATAATAGTTTCTCAAGCGTGACTCCAATATCCTTGACGAGAATTTTATTATTTATCCATTACTTGAGTCCGACTCAGCCGAACGAACGCATTCGTAGATCGGAACGCGTCCGAAACGAAGTTTCCGAACGCACGCGCGATTTCTGACAGCTGCTCGCGGTCGCGGCTGCCTGCTGTGGGAGCGCTTTAGCTCATGATTATTTTAATTGCACTTAGTTTTTAAACAAGTTTACTAGAGTTTTGTTTATGACTCAGTGATTGTGTGTGAAAAGTGTACGCTAATTATGCAAAGGTGATCTTTGGGAATAATCGTCTGTGTTTCGAGTGGAGCGAGCGCCTAGTTTTCGAGACAAAATGGGTGAGTACGCCGGCCGTATGTTTTTTATTTCTTTGCAAATACGCTTAATTCTGGTTCTATTATGCAATTAGATTGCGTAAAAAATATTTATTTAGGCTAAACTGGGCAGAGCTCCGAGGAGGCAACATTAGTGTTTATTGTCGGAAGTATCGATTTTTCTCATGCGTCGTTTGGCGATACTTTTTGGAACTTTAGGACGGTTTTTGGTCGACAGACCCCATACATAAATATTCAAGAAAAAAAATACGCCCTTTGTCCATATTTTCGACTATCGTCTGCGCCATTTTATTATTGGGCAACTCCTTAAAAAATTGAAATAGTTTTCAATGTGGAGGTTAGATAGATCGCGATTTTTTCCGAAAGTAGCTAAAGCCTTAGCTTACGTAATGGTAATCTTGAGAAGTCTTCTACTTCCTCATGCGTTGTGTGTGAATCAATTAGCGTCTTCGGTGTTGTGTTGCTAACGAGCGCGTCCTTGACGTGAGTTGATAATTGCCAGCACTACCTGTGCTGATAACACATTCTTTCACTCCATGTTTTATTTAAATCAAAGTTTTTTGTAAAGTATTATTAATGGAAAAATTAACTTTATTTTGGTGTGGATGTGGGAGGAGTGAGAAGTACAATAGGCCTATGCACCAGTGGGGGCATGGTTAGTGAAATAGAATTGCACCAAGTAGGTATCTCAGTTTGATAAGACACATGTTGGTCAATGCAATAAGGAATTGAACAAGAAACAAACTTTCCTCAATCTGCATAGAAGAGTTTAGGTTACTGCCTAGTATTTAGCCAGCCTACATTTTCTCTTATTGGGCCTCCTATTACATTCTGTTTATTTATTTTTTCTTACTTAGTTTTATTTTTGTATAATTATCAAATAATCACCTTTATTCAGTTTACATTATGGCTTAATTCCGGATATAATGATGTAGTGCAAAGCACAAAACAATGAAGTCCCATATCAGCTGCTATCAGCACTATCAGTGCAACACGCATCAATGGCCACTTCAAGACTTGTACAGACATAATTGGTTGATTCATTTGCTGCATTTGCATTGAATGATAATGTTACTTCACTATCTTTAATGAATACAAAGCCGTTATAAAGAAATTGTATCAACATTAAGCATAACTCAAGTCACATACAATTTGTTTAAAGTAGAGCATTAAACTTGTTTTCAATTCAAAATGGCTACTACTTCGTAGTAAAATGCAAATTAACAGTACCCTTCCAGCTAATCTGTTTATGTTAGCACTTTGCTCTACACTGCGCTACTTTTGTGATAAGATAAATTTCGCCTCCTATTTGACATGGTGCAGACTAGCTATAGCCCGTGACTCTGTCCACGTAGAAATGAAACATAGCCTATGTTACTCTGTTATAATGTAGCATTCTTATGGTATTATTTTTTTTTAAATTGGTCCAGTAGTTTTGAGTTTATTTGTTACAAATATGCAGATTAATCTTTCCTCTTCACAATATTAGTGTAGAAATAAAACTGATCAACTTGCATTTTTTTTTTATTGTTTTTTTCATGGAGAATACTGGAAATTCTGCATAGAGTTAATTTGGCACGTATTAAGAGACTCACACCATATACTGGTGAACAGTTTTATTTTGTTACAGACATTTTTTTTGCAGTCCTGTATTCTAGAAAATATATGGTGAAAAGAATGTAATTTCATTCATATGATTTAATATTCAACATTATGATAAGGTTGTATGTAAGCCCAACTGACCAGCTGAATGGCACTATAAAATAATGTTGTGGAATGTGTTTGTAAACATTATTCATGAATAAATGTATTTCTAATTAATGTCTCATTGCGCCATACCAATATCAAAGGTTATCTGAGAGATATCTTATTTATTACCTAGTTGTGAGCCTTGAATCCTTAAATACAGATAAGCCCTGCAGATATTTGACATAATTGTTAATTTAAAAATTTCATCAGTATCCACTGGCATTCATGAGTCGCTGACTCTCTAAAATTCAACCATCCTAAAATCACTACAACCTTCCATTATTTGTCAGACATAAGGACGTGACGAAGTGATACGAGGTCTGTTTCTGCCAATTGGCTACAGAACCCTATTAAAACGTGCATGCAATAGCCATGTGAACAAAGCCAAAAAGATACTAAATATCCCCAGGCTTTATTATTGTTTTTTTTTTATAAATATCTTTATAGAAAAGTGTCTCTGGTCGTTTTTGTTCTTATTCTGCTGCGCTGCATCTTGCTTTCTAGCTCTTAACTTTCTGGTTTTGACATCTTCTAGTGCTGTTATAGTCACAATCGTCATTATTGTAACAATACTATTGGCCTTTGTTTTTAGCCTTCCTTGTCGCCCATAACCGAATATGACAATTGAAGGTCGAGTGTTCCTTTGCTGTCGTGAGGCGAAGGTCTTTACTTAGCTGCGCATAAAATTATGTGGTCTAACGATGTTTTCTATTCTAGACTGACTTAGTGCTCCTAGTAGCCGCTTGCGTCAAATTTCATATCAACATGGTTCCAATGAATTATTTTCTAAGCAGAGCATAAAGTAGTGTTTTCAAACAGGTTGCGCAATAGTATTAATGTCCGGGAGATTAATGCGCTGCGCGAACTGGGTCGGTCCGGTCGTTAATGCTAATGTCTCGCTACAAACTGGACCACATGCCGCATGTTCGGGGATACATTGTTTGCTCGACAGCTAATCGTTTCTGCAGTAATGTAATAAAGTTGAAATTATTTGTCAATTACATTAAGCCATTAAGGTCCCGCCATCGCGTCGGTTTGTCTGCGCGAGAGTCCGCAGGAATTGCATTGGTGCCGGACACAGAACAGATCATATAATAGCACAAGTGCAGAAAACGCTGTCTGAAACAAAACAACGTTAACCCAAATATGCCCAGAACTATGTCTTTAATTGGTACCTTAAATGCCCCCTGTTTCTAAAACAATCATCTTTGTATCTACCCATAACTATATTTTAAGTGGTTCCTTATAAGCCTACTGATTCGAAAACCAATTATAACATAGTTGCGGGCATATTATGATGTTGATCGTTTTCGAATCAGGGGGCATACCTACATGGGTTAAGGTAGCGCCAATGTGGCAACTCTGTGT
This sequence comes from Acleris holmiana, assembly GCA_949316455.1. Taxonomy (NCBI): domain Eukaryota; kingdom Metazoa; phylum Arthropoda; class Insecta; order Lepidoptera; family Tortricidae; genus Acleris; species Acleris holmiana. The sequence continues at coordinate 254,469 of OX438784.1, forward strand.
TTCCCTTTCTATCGCATAGTTGGTATTCATATGGAACTGAGCCTATACAAAGGACGCTTACTGTGCTGTCCACCGATGCACTTGCAGCTTTGATCTTTTAAAGTGCGGAGAGCGCCGGGCTGGAGTCTTCTGTCTGTTCTCATCTCGCACATTTTCAAAAGCAATTCGGGTTATCATTAACAATTGTTTACACCAAAATTTGCTTTCGCCTTATTTGTGGGAATTGATAAAAGTAGTTTATCAGCCACTGCCGTTTTATTATAAACATACTCGGCGTAAAAAAATCGCACCTTTCGAAATTTTGATAAAGTATGAAAAAGACAACAATAAAATTTCAGAAGGTGCGATTTTTTTGACGTCGAGTGTATACCATACCTACTGTAGAAACGGAACAAAAAGCCACGACTCGCTGATCGGACTACGTAGCCACATTTAATAAAGATAGAGAAAATTAGAGCATCAATCAATTAAGACAATTGAATTATCTAAACTAAAACTAGTGAGGGGTTTCGAGGTTGTTCGTATTAACGCATTCCTCGATTTAATTGCTTTAACACGTGCTCGCCAGGCTGGACGTAAACACACTTGTTGTATGTACCCTGAGTCGTGATAGTCATGCTTAGCTGTATCTTTTCATTACCAGGTGTAAAGGTTGGCGGTTTACCGCTCTCGGCTTCTTTTTATTTGGGCATATAAAATTCCAATAAAAACAGTAACTAGGTAAATTGTAAATACTTCAACACTAATATTATATTACAAATAAGAAAGTAGGTATAAAACGTCGAAACTTTTCATAACAGTCTATTTTATTAAACGGATACGATGAGCTTGGGAAGGGACCATCCTGCGACATTTTAGCTGGCGAGGGAATAGGGATACACGCTCAATCCCCGCGGGCGAATTTACTGGTAACATTTACAATGTATATAATGTTACGCGATTTCTCCGTCATGGATTATCGTAAAAGTTGTAGTTCGGCTGCGTATAGCTAAGAAACATGAAACAAGAGGATCAAACTTACATAAAACACGGAGACAAAAAGTTAAGAAATATGTCCTCGTCTCTAAGGTTATTATTAGCTTCTGTGTTGCTTATTGAATGCCGCTTAGACAGCAGCTGCCGTGATGCGTCGATACCGGCCGGAGGCGCTCCGGCGGCGCCGCAGGCAATCACTCGCGGTTTAAGAACCATTAAAGCAGCTGTTACTGCCCCTTTGATGGCCATTGAGTCGGTTGACGGCTACGCATTGGCGAGACAAGCTCATACTAAATAAGGCTCTACAACGGGCTATGCCAAATTGCTTAAAACAGTTTTAAAGGGGTTTTTATAGGTTTACTAGAGCACGAATGTCCAAAATCCTTTCTTGGTGCAACCCTAGACCTCATAATAAGGAACGTACGTGCCGAATTTGGAATCTCTAGACCCAGCGGTTTTGGGCTGTGCGTTTATATGTCAGTCAGTCATTCAGTCAGTCAGTCAGTTTCTTTTTTATATATATTTAGATTAAACATTAATGCTACAAGCCATTTTGAAGTTGTTTGCTAAAGGCAACGCAGAATCGGTCGATGTAACATCTTCGGGGTTGCCCGTGACCACAGCAGTGGACGACGGGATTATGATTTCATCATTACAAAGGAGATTAAGCAAGATAATAAACGAAATATCTGGTGAATGAGGATGTTGAGTGACAAGTCAAATCGATTATTTATTATAAAATGCCAGAACGATAGCTAGCGTCAGCGTTGCCGGATTATATAGAAAGGAAAGTTATTTTCTTGGAGTTTCGAATTTTCCCTCTATAAGGTCCGGCTGGCTTGTGGGCCGAGTGGCGAGCTGTAGCCTGGTCGGTGTAGGGTAGTGAGAGGTTCCCAGCCAGTGGAGCGGCGCGGTGTCCGGTGGCGGCGTCGGGTGTCGCCTCAGCTGACTGCGCCGGCGGCGGCGCCGATTGCTGGCCAAGGCCGGAGGCAACTGTTCACGTTCTTTTAAGATCGCGTTCACTTTATTCAGACGTGCAGTTTGTGGCGCTCACCGGGTCACAAGAGGGCTGCTACTGAACCTGCGAACTCAACGAATGTCGCTTACTTTGAGACTAAGTGTTACAGGAGATAGACGTCAATCACTGATCAGCCTTATATAAAAAAAGAAACAGCATCCAACCTTCATTCCCAATTGAACAAACATCTGTTTTAAATGGTTTCGAAACAAGACGCAGGGTCAGGTTCTGCCAAGAAAGTACTTGGGCCATGCGGACCACTCCTACGTAACGCAAAAGAAGTTTGTACCTGAGGCTATCCACATCCGGATACCTACTATAAATGCCCAACACATCAGAAAATTCTTGAAAGAACCGGACATAATAGTTTGCTGTTATACTGTACATACATAATCACGCCTTCATTCCCAGAGTGAGATAGGCAGAGTTACAAAAATACCAACAACTCTAAAAGGACTTGTTGGTAATCCTGTAACCACATTTTGCGCAACCAGGCTAAGATGTTTACCAGTGTATTAATTAGTGACGGGTTGCAAGCCCATCGCCTAACAGTACTACAAGCCCTAAATACCTTAGTCGCCTGCTATTATACCTACCTACAATATTCAGAAATGACAATCTACGCAACATCCTATGTCGAATTGTCACCAATTGCAATTCAGCAGGCCTATTATGGCCTTGTTTATCGATGTGGATAGACGTGGATAAAACATTTGTCACTTTATTATCATTTGTCATTTTTATTTATTTATTTATATTTCTGACCATTATGTAAGTGCGAGAGTGACGGATTCTTTATCCACCACGATAAAGGCGACTATAATACGGGCAAGGCAAAGGCTGTGAGTTTACCGACAGGCAGTATGTCCCTACCGTGGAAATCAGCCACACGTGAAAAAGTGCGCACCTTTGTTCTGTGATTTTCATCACATTAGAAACGCGTTTATTTAAAATGATTGATTGATTGTTTGTATTGCCTTGCCCTTGATTAAACATTTATAAAAAATACGTAAGATTGGAGTGTCGCGTGGTTATTTCATTTTAATATAATAAAGTGCCGTAAGCCGTTTCCAATGTTTCGGCCTTCGGTGGAACTCAAGAAAGTGCCGTTTCGATACACTCATTGCGCAGGCGGTTATTGTCGCCTCCATCTACCGCAGTACCGACACAGAAAACAGTGCGTACATGAACAAGTATTAGTTGCCTGCGTGTGTCCCGTTTACATAAAGCATAATTATATCTCTGACCAGCAAACATGGTTGGAATTCGTCATCGTCAGCCCTTTTCCAGGTTCTGTGTTCTTAAAGCCTTTGTATTTAACAAAAAAGCCTGTTCTCCTCTCTCTACTCTCTACCCTTTGAAGTGTTAATTTCTACAGTAGATAACACAATTTTGCAGGTATGTAAACTAAAAGATTAAAACAAATGATTATCGGGACAAAGTGCGGTAACATTGTGCTACGGGGCATCAGTGCATAAAAAAATATGCGCAGGTGCTCTACAAGAAATGCACTTTCCTGACTGTGCAGGTTTCTTGGTCAATGTAAACGGACTTGACCCTTACTCATTCGAAGCGAAGTCTCCGTAATCAAAAGAATACAAACACAAGGCATATTGGCAAAGGATCGGTATAGCGGACTAACTTAGGCAGATTTTACCTAGCAAATAACTGTCGAGTAATCGGTTCATTGGTGTTTTATCCTTGACAAATAGCCTAATTTAACGGTCTCAATGACGACGATGGGTGGGAAGGCTCATTTTGTCCTCATTCAATAGAACTTCAGCTAGTTATCGATTCTCTTGATTATTAGTCGGTTTTGGCTTTCTTTAACAGAAGGATAAATTCACAAGGTCGCAGCTAAGTACATTCGTACATACATACAGCAGGGGTAAGCAGAGCTACATAAGTACCAACAACTCCAAAAAGACTATAGTTGGTAATTCAAGATGTTTACCAATGTATTAGTGACAGGTTGCAAGCCCATCGCCTAACAGTACTACAAGCCTTTATTCCCTTATAGTTGCCTCTTACGACATCAACGAGAAGACATGGAGTGGCATTTTTCTAACTTTTTTTTAAATCTTGCTTATTTGGGATGGTTTTTAGCTGGGTTTCATAAAAAAACAGTTGAACCATTTAAGAGATATCAGCACTGAAGGTAAGGGTGTGCCTATTATATACTGTAATTTGCAAGTGCAAGCGTGATAGCGATAGGCGGCTATGGCAAACCAAAGGCTGTGAAGAAATCGGGAGTACTGTAATCGCGTGCTAGTTATACACGGTACCGCTATTTTGTCTTTACTTTTCCTGTTGGTAGCATTTTACGGCTGTCGCGAGGCTAAAAAAGCACTTAAAGCTAAATTAAGTGTTGTGTTTAGTAAGGTTTCCTGGTGTGCCAGGTTATAACCTCATTTGTGACTCGTTAGGTTGCGATAACATCTATTAGTGCTTGAAGGCTTCTTAACCTAATGAAAATGACCTCAGGCACTATGCTATGAAACCTCTCAGTTATGATTTATAATACGTTTGCATAGAAGCCGTCTATCCGTTTATCTTTAAAATCACTGTCACAAATCACAAACTAGCTTTCTCACTCCTTTTTTTCTTCCCAAATCCGTGATGGGTATCTCCAGGAATACTTGTGTGTTCTTCTGCTACTGAATTAAATAAGCTCTCTGTATGAGCACTGGCCTTGACCTTGTATACGCGACTTTTATTTTTCGCCGAAACAACGCGGTCCTACAGAAGCCAATAAGAGGCAATCACGTTCGACCACGCACACAACGATTTAATTTCACGGCTTATCCAGTGCACGTGTACTTAATAAGAGGAATTTTTGCACATTACAACCATAACACTGATTAACAAACTAAGTTCTGTGATGAAAATAATAAGGTTCACTTTTTGATGTTTTTGCAATTACGGTCCCCCTTGTAGTTATTAATGTAATGGCCGCGCCGTGACAAGGCACTAAATTCAAAACTATCGGAAGGGCTGTTCTCCCGAAATCAAAGATAGCTTTATTTAATTTAGACTGTCTGGAATAGTTTAGTGCATTTGTTATAAGGAAATGGGGGCTTGTAGTACTGTTAGGCGATGGGCTTGCAAGCTGTTACTAGTACACTAATAAACTTTTTGGCCTGATTGTGCAAAATGTGGCTAAGGAATTATAATCGAGTATTTTTAGAGTTGTTGGTATTTCTGTAACTCTGCCTACCCCACTCTGGGATCTTATCCATTAACCATCCGCCAAGCAACAGTGTTCGCATTGTTGTGTTCCGGTGTGGGGATAAGACAACCGGTGAAATTATTAGCATAGAGGCATTCCATCTTAGTCCTCAGGGTTGGCAGCGCATTTGAGGTCTTAGGATTATAATCTTGAGAATTCAAATGTCTATGGGTCTCAGATTTCACTTACCATCAGGTGGCCTGAGTGCTCGTGTGCCTTCTCCTTAACATAAAAAAAAAAAGGCATGATGTTTTGTATGTGTGTATGTTATAAATAAATTAAATTGATAAATATATGACATTTCAGCTCAAAGATATAAGGGTCATTCTCAGTTAAGAGGTAAAAACGATGTCCCGGATAAATAATCATACTTCTATTGAAAATTAAAAGAATATTATATCACAATCTCTTAATATAAGTGCTCAACTTTATGGACAATCAATTTCAAATAATTAATTAACTTAGTTTTGTCACAATTTCACCTCAAACATGCAAAACTTCTCTCCCCTGGCCTGTCCCCAGCTAGTATTTACAGTAAATCAGTAAGTTTACGTGATCTTAAAGCCATGGAAACATTTTAAGTTAGTCTGTATTAGAAAATAATATAAAGAATGATTGTAATGATGTAACCGAAGTAATTATTTTTTTTTATTTTAATAGAATATATTCACGATACATTTTGTCGCCGGAATTTGCGTCTCTTCCCTGGCATTCTTATAATCTAAAAAATATTGTATTTGCGATCTTAATTATTGTAATATTAATGCTAATCATAATTCATTTGATCCACAAATATAAGCCAACGTTGTAATAATGATCTTTTTTCCACATTTTGTCACTCGTATTGATCCCTTTGTTCATCAATTTTGATGGTATCTGGTGAAATAGTCTCTCCCCTGGTCAGCTTTATTTCTGGATTAATTTTTCTAAATACTTAATTATATATTTATATTGACTTTAATTTACTTATAGATAACAAACATACTTCATTTTATTAACTAATATTAAATACTTTTGAGATATTATCGATTTTCTTACTGAAAAGTCTCTCCCCTGGCTTTCTCTCCCCTGGCACAACATTTGCAAAAATGTTCAGCAAACGTATAAATATTGTTTTAAATTAACTATTACACTTAATTACACTTTCCATTATTCAGATCTGCAAAATAATCCGTCAATTTTTTATTTTTTTCTTGTTTTTCAAAAGGCCAGGGGAGGGACTAGACTGTGCTCAACAAACACTATTTTCTGAGGTAAAAAAGAATAATAAAAAAAAAAAACATTAGAAAATGCATATACATCATCTAATAGATTTATAAAAATCTGACAAACATTTAATATATGCATTTATTTATATTTTATGAAATTTTTTCATAAAAGTCTCTCCCCTGGCTTTCTGTAAAATGATAAAAAAATGAAAAATTGACTGGTCACCTAGCACATATTAAAAAACAAGTTGTTTTGATAAATCTGTAAAAAAATTAAATCAAATTTCAATTTTTTTTGTCATGCCAAGTTTTATCAGTAAGCTATTACCTCTTAACTGAGAATGACCCATAAGATTTACTGTATAACTTTTATGAGCTTTTTGTATTTGCGAAGATGCCATCACTCAAAACGGCACCGTACGCTCCCAAATCATTGTGTTGAAATATGAAAAAAGGAACTATAGAAGTGGAGCGCGTCTTAGTGGATTGAAAACAGAATAGCGATTATCGCATTGGGACGTGAGACATGAAAAACCTTACGATATTCTCCTCTACACATTTTTTTTCATCAAGTAAAGGAGACTAGACGCTCTTGCCCGCAGTGTCAGCGCCTCTTCCTCTTTGCTCGGTAATCGATGAGGTAACGTATTTTATGTAATCTCACGGTATACAGAGACGAGCTCGCCTTCACCTACATTCGACGAGTTAAATTGATGGCGTCTGACTCACATGTTACACATTGTAAAAGTACATTCTTTCATTTTGTCAATGACTTATCTGTTATATGTTATTATAAACTGACTTTGAACTTAACTTACGATCAAGAGTCGAATTAAAAGAGAGATTAGTTAGAAAATTTACAGGTCAAGGAAGGTATAAAAGGGTATAGGCGTTTGCAAAGCACCGGATACAAAATGGAGAGGAAATAACAATTTTAGGTGTAGGGAGTTGAGCAGAGTGCGTCCGGGTCGCGACCACTGCCATCACCTGACGCATTAACCTTGCCACCAACTAAGAGGCGGTAGGAGTGTGTCTTAGTCCTGAAGGTTGACACCGTGTTTGAAATCGTGATTATACTTTCTTAAGTAGAATTGTTTGCCTTTTGGCGAAGGCTGGAATCATGTAAGTTGTCAAATTGGGTACGATTCCATATTTAAACGCAATTTATACATTGTGTATGTCCTCAACCACAATAATGCGTGATATAGAAAGCGGACGTAAAGTACTCAGCTCCAAACGTCACTCACCTGTCGTAAAATGACTATCGTCAGCGTCTCGCCATAGAAGCACGAGTACGGTGTAAACTTTTACACACGCTTATGTCATTGTCAACATGTGTAGTGACGTGATGAGTTCGTGAGTAACCTCACCGCCGACGGCACAATCCAAGCGATTACCTCACGACGGAGGCCTTGTCTTGAACTCGACCGAGCCAATATTGACCAGCCGCGGGCCCTGGGGCTGTTCTCCTTGTTTCATAACGACCGTTGTTCGTCTGTCTTGGTGGATTGAGGTAGTTTGTATGGTGTATAAAGAATTTGGAAGAAACTGTTGACCATACCACAGAGAGATGATGAATATCTGAGACTAGATGAACATACATTTAAAAAATGGTTGCTTCTTACAAGATGATGTGAGCCTAACTAGACGTTACGAGTACATACATTGACTAATATGTCAGTTGATTCACAAATGAACTTGCTGCTGTAACTATTACAAGAACCATTTTGTTCAATTTATGTCAACTACGGGAAAATCTATTTGGCCCTTTTTTACAGTGTACTAACCATAAAGCTACCACGGTATGTAACGCGTAATTTCGGTGAGTTCAACATAGAGCATAAAACAAGTAGCAGAGCAGAATACAAACGAGAGGTGCCTGGTCCTCCAGATGTGGGTCAGCGAGGAGCGCGGCCCGACCCGCGCCCACGTTCATTTATTCTGGACCCCACGATCTAGCTACGATACATTATTTCATCTGTAACTAGAATGGCCTGCGCGACACCGGCGCGTTGACCGTTAAATATCTGCTAGGTACATCTGTTGAATCAATGCATTCGTACCTATACTTCTGGCCTCTGACCTCTGGAAACTTAAGTGTTAGGTATCGTGTTGTCTTAAAAAATGACATCGTATTGTAGATTACATTTTGTGCTCTATCTTCCTATTGCTTATTTATTATTAAGGACGCCCGAAGCGTACAATTAGTTACTCTATACCTAATCCTCCTATTTCTTTCTGTTAGACTCGATTAGAGTACCCAAGGAATATTCCCTCTACAAATTAATTTTTGGGTCAGTGGTTTTGGATGTGCCAGTCCGTCCGTCACGGAGGAAATGTATAGATTTATGGCTTCTTATTGGTAAGCCACGTAACTTCCCGGCTTGTACGTTGTACGTTATCCGAGCTGATGTCGCGCGCGGTCTATTAGTAAACAAACCGCAAGTAATCCCCGTCTTGTTTATTAGTTTTTACCCTCGTTTCCGACCACGTATTAATGGTGTATAGCTAAACCCCATCCCTTCAGCCATAAGTATACGTGTGTGTAAGCTTGTATACAAAACAAATACATGACAGTTATGAACATCAAATCTCACACAAACAAAGGGCTGCGTAGGTCAAATTTGTGCTGAGTCATTCATCTGTTGGCTTTACCCCGACTATTATTGTTAGTTCGCACGCACGTTTAAAATGTTCTCTTTGAATGCGAATTGCAAAAAATCGGAACTTGCTTCCTTCATCTGTATCTCCAGAGCGATACAACTAGAGTGTATTTGATGATGATGATGTTGATGATGATGGGTTTCTTTAATAACAGAGTGAATAGGCTGTTAACTAAGATTGTGTAAGGTATTGCATCAGTACCTTTATCGGCAAGTCTTTGTCTTTCGAACAATAAATAACTTACCGGAATGTTGCCTCAGAGCACGTGATTGGAAATTGTATGCGGCGGTGTGGCGGCGGCGGCAGGTTGACGTACTTATTCGTATTTTTGTGAGGTGTGATGCAGTAATCACAAAATAGAAATGTAGCTAACCGTACCAGGCGCTTCAAATATATACTATTTTATTTCTAGAGGTGGTGAGTAGGTATTATCTCTTTTGCCATCAATAGAGGAGGTTGTGTTTTATTAAAGATGACAGAAGAAATAAAAATAAATATCAATACAGAACTTGACGCAGGTTTAGTCAACCGATATAAATAATCTTTCTTCACCGCGTTAATGATTTTGGTGTTGAAATCATTGAAGATGAAATAATGTAAGTTGGTTAGCCCCATTGCGCTTTTTTATGAAAAGGAAATGTAGCAAGAAAAACAAAAAGAGTGAAATGTCGTGAACTCAATTTGTCGCTATCGAATATTATTCCGGTTAATTCGGTGCATAAGTTTTTTTTTAACTTATCTAGTAATTGAGACTGTTTTGCCCATAGTGTCTTCAGTTTGGCAACATTTCTTACGCGGATGAATCGCTGCGCTGCGAAGCGCCTCGAGCTCAGTGGGCGGCCGCCTCAGACGTGTGGGATATAAACCCAAATTGCAATTATACAACAGTTCTCTGAAACCGAGTTATGTATACACGTTTACTGGGAACGCTGGAATCGAGTGACGAGATTTATGAGAAATCGACGCCGAATGTTCGTGCACTGAAGCTTGAATTGGACGTTATTGAAAATAAAGACGTCTGTTTATTGTCCAACGTCAAATAGCATTTTATTCTGTATTTACCAGGCGTTTTAGTCTACTCGGTAAAAGCATATTGCTTTAAAACTGTTATCGTATTTTTATAGCGCGGTCGCCATTACTATCTGGTGATTAATAAGAACTTATGTAACGTTGGACATACGGTAACTTGTCAGAAGCAATTTAATTTACTGAGAAAAATAATGCCCCTGTAGTGCAAAAAAATAGTAACTACTAGCGACCCGCCCTCGTTTCGCTTCGGTTCATGTGTATTCTGTAACACCCGTACATAAACCAAAATAACTTGCTGATGATGGTGAAAACCGCATCAAAATCTATAGCGGATATACAGTTAGACACAAAGACAGAAAGAGAGACAGACGCGGAAAACGATTTTGTTAAGTAAATACTATGAAAAGAAAATAAAGATAGAGATATTTCAATTTAAAGGAAATACTGTCGATATAGAGATGTTAACCTTATTTATTAGGGCTACGGGGCGGTGGCGGTCGCTATACACTGTTAACATCTGACTTGCCAATTTAGGATTGGGTACAAACAGCAACACTCTTAACTGTACATCGGTGGACCTTATCACATAAGGCAAAAGGTCTACCGATGGACATTTAACAGCGTGGGCGATGGTACTTATACCTGCGCCTCAATACACTGCAAGTGCTAGAAGAATAATGTTCAAGGGATAAATTAAATAAGTCCTAACATTTTTTTATTGTAATTCTATCAGTTCGTAATATCTTGATATGCAGCGGTGGATTCGGCGCTATACGATTAGATAGAGGTTTCCGCTCATGACACGAGGTAATGCGATAATCAGCCAGTTTTGGCAGCTCTATCTTTACATCCAATATGATAGTTACCTTTCGTTGCGCTAGCACAATTAAAGGGCGATTTAGAGAAAGATTCAAAGTTGAAATGTAGCTTTATTTATTAGGTTTAAAACCTCCCAAGTCTCAGTTATTTTTTGCAGTGTGAGAGAGCAGATAGTTTTCATAGGGAAATTAGGTGTGTGACCGCAAGTTCCAAAGGATTGATATTATTAAAATCATTGGATATATAGTAAAATTATGACTGAAACTATGGTTAATATAATAATCTATAAATTTGATTGCGAACACTATTCGGATCTTAGGCTACACTAACGCTGAGAACTACCGAATACCTACAGCATTCATTTGTTTAAAATATTACGAACTAACCAGATTTTTACGGCATGTCAATATCGTGAATGGCACGCGGGCTCCTGGGACCCGTGGACAAGAGTAATCTCAAAATTGCATATAAACTTTGTTACCAACCCAGAGGACTAAAATGGAATATCTCTATGTTAGTACCTAATACAGTTTCGCACTTCGCCTTGTTAGTATACTAAATTAAATTGAAATTAATTGAACATACGAGACCTCTTATAGTAGTTTGGTTTAAGCAACATATCTGGTGAGCTAGGTGGCCACGTTTCGCAACGAATTTAAGGCCACCGGATATTACCCCGACAAGGTGACCCCATTTACATCAAACTGGTACACTAGTGTATAGACGTATTACACTATGAGTTTTTACGAAAAAAACCTAACAGCTTTTGTTTTCGAGTGCCACAGACCTCCCCAAAATCAGATTTTGCGACTCTAATAAGGCTTGTGGAGCGTTTCTGTACCTACTTTTCGTCCAATTCAGAACTGAGAATATCGAATGGCGTTGTGAGTTCGAAATCGCGGATCTAATACGCTAAAGCTAATACATGTCATGTTTACTTAAACATATAGCCACTTTGAATACGGGTAGACATTTTATTCTCTGGAGGGGTAACCTTGCGAATACCGCAGTACGCAGGTAATAGAGACGACCTTAGGGAGTTCGAACTCGGGATATACTTTGAGGACACAAACTACAAGAGCTTTCCTTTCCTAGTGGTTTTTTCTTCACCTTCAAAACAAATCCTCTTTTATATTCGGTAAGTCCTTGGGAACTTGCCCCTACTCGCTCAATCCAAATCTTTTTACGAGCGTTCCATTTGGCTATTTCGCCATTGGCTATTGCTGATAAGATACACTTAAACCTCTATGCAATAAACGTAAGATATAATTTGTGATGAATCTGTTACTCGCTCTGCTTTGCCTTGAATGTTTTGTATCATATAGGATGCGGTATTGGATGCAAACCATGGAGAATTATTGTAACTGTTGGTTAACGTGATTGTGAGTAATCCATTAACTTTATCGCGTGTTCAATTAATTTGTTTGTTAGCACTCGCTTAATTGGGAGTAAATATAACGAATAATTCGAATAAACTCGGCGCATGACGCCTCGATGCGTCGGAAGACTATACAAATAAATACCACGGGCTCTGATCGATTTGACACATTTACTACTAAAAACTCGATGTAGCGTCGGGTTTGTATCGAAATTAGATGGCTTGGCACAAAATTTGCCACCTGGCACAAAATTAGGTTACTGGCAAGATGTATTTGAGTATTGGTGATTTAGATTATAAATATTATAATCTGTTTTATAAGATATGTTTGTCGTTTTATTATAACGAAATTTACACAAACGGGAAGTTTGATACGTTGTTGTACAATAACTGTAAAGTTTTAAGCTCTAACAAGAAAGTGGCTTTTAGTAGTTTTAGGTAACGTTACAGTCAGACGCAGTATATTGTTATAGATTAACCTTTTGAAACAACATTATTATAACAAAATTGGCACACACGAGGTGCCCCTCTTTACAAGTTTAACTGACTGTGTGGCTGTGTATCTGTGTGTCTATCTGTAACATCGTAGCTCCCAAATGGATTTAATTGGGATGGTTCTTGATCAGTTGGGTCGTTTAAGGAATATCAGCTCTGAAAGTGGGGGTGAGTACGGTCACGAGCGTAAAGTAAGGCAGAAGAAAACAAACTGCTTTAAGTTGACAATGTCTTTAGAGATGCCGAGTCTTTTGTACGTTAGAGGAAACTCAACCGTATTGCTGTAGAATGTCAGATTGACTTTGGACCTAGGGTGGGTCACAAATTTAAGTCTGACGTACATTATTTCCGTCCGTCCGTCCGTCTGTCCGTCTGTACGTCACAGCCATTTTACTCAAAAAAAAAAAGAAAAAGAATTTCAACCATGAACGTTCATCCCAGCTACGGAACCCTTCACTGTGCCTGGTCCGACATGCACTTGGCCGGTTTTTGTATATACATTTACAATTTCCAGTTAAATCCTAAAATAAACTAACAAAACTAATGAAACACTCACTAAATAAGATATCGATAAGCGAGCGGCGAAATGTCTCTGGAACAGGTCGCCGCTCCCGGAAGCTGCCAAGCTCCCGACACAATAACGCGAGGGCAGTCAGCTGGCGCGAGTACTGGCGCCGAGTTCTCGCCACTACAGGAACAAATATTCGCGCTCATCACACAAATTCTGCCATTACCGGGATTTGAACCCAGGACCGCTGGCTTCGGAGGCAGGGTCACTCCCAACTAGGCCAAATCTAAGAATTATATATAGCTACTTACCCACCAATTCTTCATTGACCATATTATTATGTCTTTGCACTATGTGTTTATTATGAAGCACTCGCACTACGCTTCATTAATTTTGAAATCGAGAAAAACAAATAGAGGTAACTTAATTTTAGCAGTAGAGCTACCTGAGCCTCGAGTTTTCGATTTGATATTCCCTCGAATAAGCTCGCATCTATCGTTCCTAAAATACCTGCTAATTAGGTTACGAATCCTTATTTCCTCGTTCCTGCTCGAATGGCAACATCCGGCGGAAAACTACGCAACGTGACGTGACAGCTCTACTCCCAAAACAAGTTCGCAGCTACATTAACTGTGTTCCTTTCTCACGATTGCACAATGCTCATAACTGAAGAGTGAAAGGGAAGGACTTTCCAAAATTTGGCATAAGTACCCAGCTTTATGATTTCCTTGCAGTCTTAAAATCTCACCATCATTTTATCATTATATTTGTGTAAAAAACATTCCAATAATTCAATTAGTTTTCGACATTGCAATAGAGCTCCTAACTCGTAATGTATCGATTAGCACACCTCGGCCGAGCCTGGCGTTGACAAACGCCGTAGACGGCGAGCAGGTGTACAGGGCGTGTCTAGACTGTGTGCCGGCGCTGTTTGTGGTGGTGTTACACAACCATAAGGCTACACACGATGCTGCAAGCTTAGCTTAAGGACCTTGCATGAATATCTTGCTTCACCAACTTCTCCATTGACATTCACACAGCAAAAAAAAGCTGGATCAACCGTGTCAAATTTCATGACTTTTGAGCGACGCGGTTGCATAATTGTAACTAGCACACAACTACACTACAGCTACAATAGTTATGACTAGGTTAATCTGGATAGGTATACCTACAGTTCCACAAGCGTGACTTGTTTACCAGTTTTAAGAAAGTACTATCAGTGTTCACGAACTGCATCATTATCATTATCATCAGCCGAAAGACGTCTATTTCTGGCCATAGTCCTTCCCTAAGGATCTCCACTCCACGACGGTTGGTTTACATGCTAGCACATTTTATTTGTATACACAGACTATTCAAGCTTGCAATCACTTGTTAAGCGTACACAGTGGTCGTGCTCGCTGATCACGAGAGATGCAAGTCATTATGTATTTTGCAGCGAATCTCACAGTCAGAGAGCTGGCTTTCAACTTGCCGATACTGCCCAGTCAGCTGGTTACAAAGCCGCTCAAGTCATCCGATAAATCAACGATGAATTATTGACGAGCTACAGCATACAAGGAAGGACATGTCACTTACAGCAATACGAGTACATCAATATCGATGTCGACGACGAGGTCAGAATGACAAAACACATTTCAAGAGACCGCGTAACTAAGTATGCAATTTTTTTCCTTGTCGCTTTAACATTCGGTGTGCCATTCTCTTAAACAGTTTGCTTTTCAATTCGTTGACGAACTATTAAGCGGCATACAAAAGTGGCCCTACCTGCTCGTAGAGTTACTTACCAATTTGACCGAGCTGCATCGTCGACGAAACCATCGTGTTAATTGCTTTGACTTACGATCGCCGGTTAATAGTTCGTTGACAGAATGATAGCGAGTTGAAACAAAATACCCTAACAGGATTGAACTACCAAACGAAAATGACGAACGAGTGGAAGCGACAAGGTACAAAAGTGTTTATAAAGTTGCGTAAACAAAAGACGATGTAGGCGCTGCGCTATGACTCGACTATAGAAACTTGTGTTTTATCTATGAAAATACGTGTTTATGAGCCATCGTTTATAACTACACAAAACAAAGAGTCCTTCTGATATCAATAATAGGTTCTTTGCGGTTAAGGAATTTACCGAGATTGTCATAGTCGTGATTAATGGTTTTATTCTAAGAGCAACTCCCCAGTCCCCGCAGAAAAATACCCAAGGTGTTAAAGGCTCTAAATTTGGTTTGAGGCCCTTTCAGACAGTTATACGTTCTAAGATCGATTCGGGAGTACATGTCCAGACACGAAATGAAGTGATTTCCTGCGAGGAGCGGTTTTGTCAGACGTCACGGCTCACCGACCGCACCGGGTTTTGCTCCGGCGGGAATGAAGTCGTCTCGATCGAGGGACCGGGCACAGATTCACTGCCACCGACGAGGAACTGAATGTTATCTAAACACTCTGGGCGTGTCGCTGGCAGCGAATGCGTATCTCGACTCGATCCCGTCCGTGATTTCAGACTGTTGTTTTAAACAAGCAAATTCTCGGATGCGACAGTTTTGCTACAAAGTACTAAAATGTACAGCTACTTATAAGTACATAATATTTACCAAAAACTACAAAATTCAAAACATACAGACGGCAAATATAAAGTGTTAAAACTGCCAACCTATCTGTTTAGGGGATTTTTCTAGTAATAAAATCGTCAAATATAATTATCCCATTGTCTACACCAATACCCGTGTCCAATACAATATTCTAGATAATATTGTATATTACAAAAAAAAATGCAGTAATAAATACCAGAATAACCAAGTGCTTCCGCTGTCGTTAGTCAATCAGTTTGTAAATGGTTGTGCGAGAAAGCGTCCGCAATTGCATAACCCGCGCCCTTCCTGTTCCACTCATCTCCCATCAAGGTTATTGCTGGGTTTCAAGGAATGAGAAATTATAAATTAAATCGATAAACCTTGTTGAGTTTTTTCAATTTCCTCTCTAAAAGGTCAGTAGTAGCCATGTTCCAATAAGTTTTTCTAAATTAAGCCATGATCTGGTGGCTGCTGTAACCGAGCCGCTCTTGCAGTGACGGAATTTTATGTTGCGTAACTTTCCAATTGCTCTAGTTCCACTGTGACAAGGGCTAGGGAGGTCTGAAGGACAGAGCCTGTCGAATCTGAGATCGACGGAAAAACTGTAACATACATGGATTGTTGTTAAGTTCTTGACCTTAAAAAAGAAGTTTCCTTCAATACAAGTATTTATTTAATCCTGCCGTTAGGAGTCTCCTTCCTCCTTTTTAATAATCATACTTAAAACGAATATTATACTTTTATTTAAACCTGTAATTAGTGAAAATTTAGCAGTCTAGTCGTCAGTTGCGCTGCAAGAACCAAACCTTCAATTAAAACACAATCTCTAAGGGTTTACAGCCGCATACATTTTGCAATCAGGGGAAATAGAAAGGTGTCCAATCAATTAATTTTGACGTCTGGAGATTTCTCCTCGAGTGAATAGTAATCAGTGTATGATCAGTCAACACTCACTTCTGGACTTTATTCTGTAAGTAGACCTGAAAAATATCGTGTATATTCTTATAAAGAGTCGAGCGTGGGGATACATGAGACGTCTTACGCTCGCCGGATAAAGATTCAGTAAATGCGTAAACAAACAAAAGTAACGATTAATCCTAGCGTTACTTCTTTCGAATGTTAATCTCCCGAAGTTACAGGAATATGTACGACCTAGTCAAGCAAGCGCGAAAACACGAGCGCAAGTCGCATCACGGTTTTCTATCTGCGTGAGAAGATGGTAAGCTTGTCCCCAATGGCAAAAAGGACGCAAATGCGATAGAGTTTCCGTGTGATTTCGACCTTTTCTAAGGGTGAAAGTCACGGGTGTCGTGTATCTACCGTGTCGTGGGGCTTTTCTGGGACACTTGAGAGAGATAAAGTTGATTTATAACTTAACCAGTTAAAATAACTATTTCACTACAACCCTGAAGATGATTGCCAGAAACTGGACTGACCTGTGGCCCTAGACAAGATTAATTTGGCGAGTGGTCGTTATCGATAATTATAGGATAGACGTAAGGAGCTGGATTGTCCCATCGAGCGCTGAAAAGTGTCTATTCCTTACGTTTTTAAAGTTTTAAATATCGTATACGTTAGAGTTATGCAGCTTGTCTAAGCCCCGAAGCCCCCGAAACCGATTTGTGAAACTTAAACTCTTCCTAGTTCCAAAAACTATGAGAAACTTGCTGTACAACGTCCATTTATACATCCAAAAGTACTTTTAAAGTGGGTAACAGTTTGGTAGATTCAGCACGTAGTGTTAAGGAAGAAATACAACAATCTTCGACTTGTTCTACTCTCCTTGACCGGTTATCGCAAGCCGCGCCGTGGTTGATCTGGGGCTATCGGCCGGTCACGCTTCACCAAACCCTGGGAACTGGCGGTTTTTACTGCCGCTCCTTTGTCGCCGCACTCGCCGCCGACGTCGCTATTTGTGGTCATCCAATACAAGTCAAATTCGGTCTTAGAAGGCGGCGTCATTTATTATTCGAATATAGTGGCTACAGTAAACACCAGTCCCCGTAAAATGCCTTTAGATGTTAACCGCCATATTTCACACCACATCGATTGGACATGTCCTCACTCAACCCGCTATCATACCACATGTCTACATCACATAGTTCAAGAACAGGGAAAGGCAGGTTTGCAACTGCACATTACTAACAAATTCTCCACTGATTTGACGAATTTCGATAACGAACGCTTTAATGGTGATTGAAAAAACATAATTAATAGTGTCGACGTTTCTTATCTTTTCTCTTATCGCAGTTGTAGCGGACCTTGACATTATTAGAGAGATGGAAAATAAACAATCCATGAAGCGTCTGCAATGATCTTTGCAGACTTTTGGAATTACGGGTTTGTCGATGGAAGGGGAGCTTTCGAAACCGGCTCTCGTGCCTTTTCGACGACAATGCCTTGTTTGGCGGTGCGGGATCGACCCCGGCGGCGGCTCGGACAATGAACGATATTAGCATTCTTATGCGCGTGCAATCAAAATGATCAATCACTTTTGGAACCGGACGTGGCGGCGAAAGGTCCCGCTCCTGCGCGCCGGCAATGTCAATGTCGGCCGATCAAACTCCACTCGCTAATTCGAGACCTTGGCATCGAAATCGAGTGTAAACACACTGCTGCTAAGTGCTCGCGAACCCGGCTTAGTCACCGAAAGCTTTCATGGGTTCATTGCCCATAAATCGTCTTCTGATTCCATATGCTGTATAGGAAGTGAAGGTATTATTTTTAGAGCCGGACGCTCCCACGCGCCCGCGCACGTTGCGGCGCCGGCGCGCGCGCAGTGCCGCCCCGGACCGCGCCACGGACGGACCGCGTCGTACGCTCGCTATAACGCTCAGCGACAGCCGTCCCCCCGAATTTCGAAACGGACAAGTGCTAGTGATAACTTCGATACGGTCTCGCCAATCGCGAGCGCCGCGGCTCTGATAAACCCCGCCGGTCGCCGATCTGTGCCGAATTTAATTCGTACGATTAACGAGAGTGCATTTACACGGGATTCTGTTTCTATAATTACATTACCCTTGTGTGAGCCGAAGTGACGATGAGGCCGAAGGACGAGACGGACGCAAAGATCCAGACGGACACGTTCATCCTCTCGGAGAAGATAGATGACACGAAGTCCAAAAAGAGCGAGAAGGATCTAAAGAAGGAGATGAAGCGGCTGGAGAAGGAAAAGCTGGAGCGTGAAAAGCGCGAGAGGAAGGCGCGCGAGAAGGACAAGGAGCGGGAGAAACAAGCCAAGAAAGGTCAGCTACTACTTCTCGAAATACTAATACATTGCAAAACAGGTTGGCTCGCCTATCGCTAAGTCGCGTTATCGTGATGTCATCCTTGTGGAGGTTACGAGATAAGTGCGATTGACGTCGCTACAATATAATTTTGCGGGTTCATTACCAAATAAAGAGCAATAAGTTGAACGCATTGTTGTGCGAGCGTTACATAATTAGCTTGACCTTGCGCATCGTTATCATTACCGCATATTTTTATAGATTACTCACTGTTAATTTAGCCCGTAGAGTTCGTAAAGTAAGTAAGAATGGCCGCGCGTTTGTCGCGGCGCTTACTCATCGGCCTTTTGGTGGTTGATGCTCGCTTCAAAATAAACCTGCGTCACGAATTGTCTTGACTTTGCAACAAACAAAGACTCCACGTGCGGAATCACACAAAATGGCCCATTATAGTTCATGAATATTCATGATTTCTTAGCGTCATTTTGTGACGGTGTTCAAGTTATTGCTTTAGTTGAAAGAAAATTGGATCATTGTAGAGTCTAGATCGTTTTAAATAATTTGTTTGTTGGTAGGCTATACTGCATGTCATTTACCTTTTGTATTTTTGGAACTCCTCGAAATTTAGTTCGTTGATAATATTATGTTGGCACGTTACTTTTCTCGGAATGTGGTTACCTATATTCTATTTGTAAAAATGTATCATTTCTCTACTTTTTTAAAGCTCTTTTTTGTGAGGAAGACTCGAAAATATATCAGTCATCTGACTCATCTGTGCAAATAAATTATACTGTCATTAAGTAAACGGGTTAGTCCCATCTTCCAACCTTTCCAACCCAAGTATATGGCAAAATTTCCATATACCTACCTGGGTTGGATAGGTTCGAAGATGGGAATAACCCAAGTTAACTACGTAAGAAAATACCTGTAATTATCATTGCAACTAGCGATAATCTTGACTTTTAACACCACGTATATTTTACTTATAATGAGTATTACAAACCCGCTGCAACGGCGATCGCTTTAAAAATATGCACGAAAAGTTGACAAAAACAAATCACACGTAGGTATATGCTTTGTTGAGGCTTTCTGTTAGTTATAATTATAATAGGCATGTAACATGATTATCGGGAGCTTTCCATGCGTATAATGTCTACTTAATGTGTCGTACCAATGTAATCTGGATGATTATCATTATATATTATTTTTTCTTCGGTGACATTACGATACGATTATCTATTTCTGTTTTATTTGTTTTACTTTATTTCTCGGAATGAATCGATTGTTTCGCGCACGCGACGGCGTGGCCCATTACAATTCCAAACGTAACTTCTGAATTACCGATGTTTTCAATGCACGGTTTCTCTTTCAATCATATTATTATGCTTATGAATTCTACGTTTTCTCGTCCAAACACGTTATAAATAACCTTATTTATGCGTCGTTTTACAAACAAAAGGCCGCGGTTGTCACGACCGTGCTTGCATTTAAATGAACCAGAGAAATTGCAATAGTCGTTACAGATCAGCTCTCTTATTTGGTGTTATAGGGAACCGCTTTCTTGGTGTAGCTTCCTGTGGTGGTTTCTACGCTGCGTTTTCTTCGTGAACGTTTGCAGTGGCCAGCATAACGCTGTGCACATTAGTCAGTTCGCTATTGTACTTTGTGTTTTGCTCATTTGCACCAACTTCCTACGTCTAGTGCGTCGAACCCTCTAACAACAATGCGTTTGTTTTCCGTGTTTTTTAACAATTAGCATTGCCATTGTGGCGTTTTCTGGGTTAACTGCTCGAACTCGACTTTCTATGTGTATGGGAATTGTCAATACTACAGTTAATTGTTGCTGGCATTAAATTCTCATGCCGCGCCATATGGTTTTGTCTGTTTTATGTGTTAGTGTGTCTGTTGAAACGAGCCGGACCGGTCCTCGGTTATCTAACTTGTGAAGTAGGTAATCGTTTAAGTTTTGGCCGAGACAGGTCTCGGCGACCCAAAAAACTTTACCGGGCATTTAATTTCGCTAAAACCTGTTTGTACTTAGCTGGAAACTGGAATTGCATGCGATTGATTGATCCGATTGATCGTAAGAATGGATACAGCTTGCATTTTTTTAATTGGTCAAGTTTGACAACATTTCTGGTTTTCAGATATGTAACTTGTTATCGTATTCACGCGTGTTTCAGTTAGACTCTGTTAAAGTAAATTATTTCATAAGATATCCTTGGAGGCAGATTGGAGACCGAAAAATAAATTTTAGAAGAATAGGAAGTGATATTAATACGGAGTTCAAAAGGTTAACACTAAATATTGAAATTCTAAGCGTAATAACATTCGCGAGTGCTAATTTCGGTTGTTCCAACTATGTACGAATCTTGATTGCACGTAAAACATTACGCGGTGAATGATCTTCCTCTCAGTTGCTAGTTTTTGTAATCGCGCAAAAAGAGCAATCGATCATCGACAGCTGTCGAGAGGCGCACGCGCAGTTTAGAGATTGTTACGTGAATCGTTTGCAAGTTACTTTGAAAGTATACATCGTAGAGTAAAGGTGGCTTTTAAAGTTAATACATTGTCTTGGCTGATAAGAGTGATAAGTGATTTTTTGTACTTGTCGATTAAAATCTGTCTATTAAGATTTCATAGAGAATACTGTAACGTCACTCTTTTCATCGCTGAATAGTCTATGTTACTTCCGAAACAACCGAAATAACTATTTCGATACGCTAAAGACAACCGAAAAAAAAATTAAAATAGAACTTAGTGTTTAATTAATATGTGCCCTTGTTTAAGGAGACTCGATGCAGTACAAAATTGCCAATGTATTGCCTTTTGGAACGTAGCAGCATCGCGTCATCTGTCAAAAATCTACTTAAACTTGCTGCTGTATCCAGGGCATAAGTAAAAACTACGCTTTGTGATTGGCTAGAGTTTTTAGCTTAGCACAGTACTGCAACATTACGGACGCCGGTGGTGTGATAACTTTTCTTTTCAAAGCTAAGAAGTTTAGGTTTTTCTGTGGAAATAAAAATCAGACCTTAAGCTTAAAAAGTTAAAATATAAACTAAGAAAATGAGTAGTGGCAGTGACGAAACATTTTTAACTCCTCAAGAAATAACTATTACAATTATCTTGTGTAAAAGAAGTCGGATAGTAGAACTAGACAATATAGTACTTACGATATTTAGTTTTCTTATATAGGTACTCGTATTAATGATTTAAATGATTAATTCTAATGAACTCGTACAAAAAGTATTGTTCACTATAGTGTCATAATCAAACTTTTTAAAAAGCTCTCTATTATAACACGATTGTGAAAAATACTATTTCCTTTATATATGGAGAATGTACATACCGTAGCATTTTTTGCTACCGAAAGATAATTTACTTGGCAGAAGTTAAACATTTATGTAGATTCGCAAGTAGCGCTCTCTTTCTTGCTTCGGTTTCTGTTTTCTGTCTTTTGTCACCTTCCTGTGGCTGACTGTCCACTCATGATGACTTTTTTATTTAATCATACAGATATAAGTGCTCGTACTGACTGTCTTAGACTCTTAGTAATGTTTCTTTGGATGCTGTGGTGAAGCTAACACGAGGATGTGAGGAACAAAGACTCGTACGGTTCGGTAATTGTA
Organism: Acleris holmiana; assembly: GCA_949316455.1. Classification (NCBI taxonomy): domain Eukaryota; kingdom Metazoa; phylum Arthropoda; class Insecta; order Lepidoptera; family Tortricidae; genus Acleris; species Acleris holmiana. Next base: position 277,224 of record OX438784.1, read on the forward strand.
CAACATCATCACTTCTCTACACGAACCAAATATCCCAATTAGGCTATACCTACATACATACATTAATCACGCCTGTTTCCCAGAGGGGTAAGCAGAGACCACTTCTTTCCACCTGCTACGATCCTGACAAATCTCTTTCGCTTCTTCCACATTCATACATCGAGTCAGGCATGCACGTCGGTTTCGGGTACTTAAGGTTCGGCCCTTTTCCAGTATTTCTCCGATTTGATTTAAAAAAGTACGCCTAGGGCGGCCCCTTCCGATTCTTCCACTCACTATAGCACTGTATACCGATATCTACGTATCATAATTCCTTGTCTTAGGATCTGGTCGTGTTTCCGAAGCTAAGATCTGTATCCTAATTTGGGTTGTTATTTTTGTTAATAATTTAGCCGTTAGGGAAGGTATTGCCAGTGTCGAGGAAAACGTCGCGGAAGTCGAACCCGTTCCAGCTGCCGACCGGCGCGGTAGAAAGGAGGAAGCGCCCGGTATAGCGTGGGCACGTGGTCGCGCGTGCCGTCAGTGATAATGATAAGAGGTCGTTCATACTTCGCGTGAGTAACTGATCATCTTTTTACCTGGTCGTTATCACCCCGATCATCCTTAACCAGTCTATGGGATACATGTTTCTATTAAATAGTACCCGATTGAATGTAAGTAAGTCTGAAACTTGACAATGACATGTGAAGTTGTGTGTCAGCCAGGTGAAAGGTTAAAGAAAATACCATTACGTGCAAATCGCTTTGACTTTGCCAGGGATGGTCTTTTTTCTGGGATTTCCTCTGTTTCCTCCTTTTCCACTGGTTTCATTAATTATTTTCCTTTTAAATGACCAATTGAAGTTTTAACTACGTAGCGGTGCTAGTAAAGCACGGATTCCACAATCCCGGATTTAGCTCGTGTATTTAACGAGTAAATACGTAAACACGGATGTGAGCGGTGCGTGTGGTCCTCTGGTCTGACGGCGAATTCCCGCGGTCGGGGTACAATTCCCATTACGTTCACATTGTTGCTATAGTCGCGCTGGTCGTTTCACAGGCAATTTATTGAGCTTCTTCACATGATAACCATTTATCTAATGCACCTAAAAGTGCAGTGAGCACTAACGTGCGTGTTTATTAAGAAGATTGTGAAGGTGAAAAATTACATACAAAATGCGATAACGTTTCTCCCCAAACCTAGTCCGATTTTGACGATTTTTTAATATGTTGTAGATATTATGATAAACTAGACCTTAGCAAAAAAAAATATGGAAGAAAAGTTATTAAAAAAAAACGGAAACGTAGCATATTCAAAAACAGTGGAAATCGGACTTGATTTTGGGTTGAGAAACGGTATCGCACGGAGCTAAAGGACGATGGGTAAAAATGTCCCCACCTACCAACAGTGATGAAACATGTGCCAGTTTATAGATCTTGGCAATATGATGTATTTTTTCTATGGCGACGATCACCATATGTATGGGATTTTCTTGAAAAATCATAATCTTATCGTATGGAACTATGGAATTTGTTTGAAAATGAACACATATGTAGATGATTTGCCTGGCCTGGCCCTTTGTTTTCATTAAAAAATTCCCATTGATTTTGCTACGAAGATTTTGTCTTTTATTGGGTCCTAATGAACATATAGATCTGCAGCCTGTTACTGTTGGAGGGGGGGGACGGGGTCCATACAAAATTGCCCATCACCCTTTGTATGGTTTTTTTTACTGCTTCACAATCCTCTTAAAATCATACGCTTTGTCACGATCTGTTGAATAGTGATCATTACTTTACAGTCGTACAAAACTATTTTGAATTGTTGCTAATGAATTTTTTTGTAGGAGTTAGGAGGGTGACTGTTTTAACAGGTCTCTATCCAATATTATACAGTATACCAATTTGCGAACAATAAGCCGCATCTTATTTACCAAATAGAACTGCAGCCTAAATCATTGCAGAAACCACAAGCTGATATTTTGCGTGGCGCTTCGACATCACTTTGAGCCTTCCGGAATTAAGTAGTAAACTAAACTAGAAAGGTGGTATTTTTCAGTACGGCCCCAATTACGTTGTATCATACTCACGTGGATGTCACGTGAGCGGCACGGGAACGCTATATTTAGGCGGGGTTGGAGGTTACAGGCACGGGCGAGGGCGGAATGAGGTACCACAAATATTTCAGTTATTTTTAACAGGGTGTCAGTGACATTTGTTTTAAAAAATAAGATTCGGGCTATGTTTGTTCTTTTTAATTTATGTATAGCTGATTATACCTATAATGCCGGCGTATATAGCTAGCTAAATCATTAGATTGTCTGGAATGAATCGTGTCGTCTAAGTAATTTCAATCAGCATAAGCGTGGTTACCATTACGACTATTCTTGAAACGGGGCTCATGTGACCATCATCTATCTATATAATCATAATATCTTTCTCTCTACATTTTTAACCACTTTAAAATAGGATCTATTCAATACTGTTTGCCTACTTTTCTTCATTATCATCACCATGATCTTTTTGCCCGTAAACAGTGTCATTCTACCACACCTTATTAGAGTAAGAAAGCAATCGTTGACGGGTAATTCTTGCTCGAAAAAGTGCAGCTTTAGAAATGGCTGGCATTGTGACTACAATGCATAAGTGAAAACCTCGCTCTAAACCCCCTTTTTTAGAAACTAACTAGACTAATAATTATAAAACTGGACTGATATTTTAAGCCTAGCAGTTTAAAGCAATCGGCTTCTGGAGTAAATAATAAACCGCGTATTATGTTTTTTGTACTGTAACGAAATGGTATTGAATCCTAAATTCAGAGAAGCTTTGATAATCGCTGTATTACAGTCGAGCTCTCAGTTTTGTGTACACGTTTGGACTTTATTCCATTAAGATAAGGTGCAAAAGTGTATAAATATTTAACAACTCTACCGTACAAGCGTCGGTTTCAGCAGCGAAACTAATGGACGCTACGTTCCGGACTGTGCAGAGAAACGATCCGCCGCCGATTCTCTACGGTGCGATATTAAAAACTATCGACTACGCAAATGTTTCCGTTGTATAGCAGTATAGTCAACTCAGTTGATTTCTCACTATTAGGCAAGGTCAATAAAATAACTAAAAAATGTTCAAAGCTGGCTACGCATCTGAGCGGCTCAGCCTGATGCATGCGCGCCCCGCGCGGCGAGCTGCTCGCGAGCCAAATTATTGCACATGAACATGCGCGGGTGAGGCAGCGAGCACGCCGCGAGCCGACATTTCAAAATGGCGTCGGACACGATGACAGTCGCGGCTGCGTTTATCATAAATTCATAATTCACCGAATTATTAACAAAAAGAAGAAGAAATCGCCTCGGTGGTGGAACGGCTCAGCAACTTTATCAAATTTGTACGCGCCTCGCCCACAGACTCTGAGAGTTCTGCTCGCGGCACGCTCGAATACACGTCCAAATTACGCGAGGCACGCACACCGAGGCGCCTTTGAGCACGGTCAAAAGACTGACTCTCAACGGCTCGCCGCGCGCGCGTGAGCGCGTATGAATTTGAGCAAAATAGGTGAGCCGTGCGTGCCTCAACCCGAGGCTGCTCTAAATCGTACCCAGCTTTATGATATTTGTATTTGCCAGTTACCACCACCATCTATACTACCTACCGTTAAGCAGCATTGTTCGAATTGTTGTGTTCTGGTGTGGGCATAACACGACCGGTGAAATTACTGGCTTAGAGGTATTCCATCTTAGTCCTCAGGGCTGCTAACGTATTTGCTGCATTAGGAGTTCAGTCTCGAAAATTAACAGGTCTGGGTCTCAAAGGCCACCATTAGGTGGCCAGTATGCTCGTGTGCCGTCTCCTTGCCATAAACAAATCGGTTACGCCTGATAGTTGACTGCATAGCCTACTTTAAATATCTGTAGTCTGTAAACCAAAGGTCCAATCGCTTTCTTTGTACGTATTCAGTTGTTCAAACAACTTAGGCACCTAATTTTCCTTTGCCAAGGAAGCTTCGAGAAAAAACAATGCAATAATGCGTAAAATTTATATGTATGGTTCATATTGCCCTGTTTCTGAGATGAAGCCCTCTATTTTTTAATAAAGCAGTGTGCAGAAATACCGAGTCCTGTAGACGCGGCGGTATGCCGCCGTCTGCCGAGCCTCCGTCGCCCACTGCTATATATAGCCGGGAAGCGCGTCCGTCTGTGGTATTTACAAAAAGAACATCAAATGCCCGTTCATAAGCCGCATTACTCTCAGTCAGGTGTATAGTAAAAGGTCATGTTCTGTAAAAGATCTTGAGATAACATTAGAAACTGTATCATTCATCGCATCCGCATCCCAGTAATAACAAGACCATTCTTATCTTGGGATCATGGATGAGCGTACTTTAATAAAGGGATGGACGCTTTGATAATGAAAAAGTTTGCCGAATCGTAAATGACATAGGGGTCAAATACACGGGTTTTATATCTCTTACTTATGACATACTCAGTGAAAGAGATGCAATGATAATGTGTGAAAAGTAACAGCCAAATGTGGTGCCGCCAAAGCATTTGTCGTGAGCAGGTCGTGAGCCGTACTACCCAATCCGACGTAATGTTGCTGTTGACCAGTGTTCATCGAAGTGGTGGTTAAAAAAACTAATACATGCAAAGTCTGGTCGCAATCCGAATCAGATCCATATTTATCACCTCAGGACAAATTACAATACCCTTGACCTGATAAATCCAGGATAATTCATTTTTTAATCGCAATTTCCTGTGAAGTTTATTTCAAGGACTCCCTATCGCATACCTGAGCGAAATCCACCGATAATGTATATTTAGAGCCCACTCCACCACAACGTTGGTTCGTGACACATAGATAAGCCTGATATTGACTTACACGTATGCACTACATTACGCTTCACATTTGTTGCCGGTGACACGTCGGACGTGTTGAATTTACGTACAAATACGAGGGCGCGGCAGCGAATGTCTCTATGCTCACTGATACTATTTGTAGTCCTTTAAATCATAAGAAGTGGAATTACTAAGTCTTAGCGCTTAAGATCACAAAGGGTCCAGTAAAACTTTATACAGGGTCTGTGGCCTGTATACAAGCTATTTAACTGATGTACAAGACCAGACTAGGAAAAATCTATGTCAAATATTTCCTCGTCAAGACAAAACAACGCTATTCCATGAAAAACTATCACACAGACCACCTAAATATAAGTGAGATCTGTAATCCATACACATTTACATTCTCGACTACAATCTTAAGATTGTAAATGCGTCACCAACCCTGAGGACTAAGATGGAAATATACTAGGCTTTTGTAAATATTTTTAAATAAATAATTTAATTTGGCATAGCTACTCCTCCCGTAGACCAGCCAAGATGCAAACGCTACTAACGTTTTTCTTTTCTATCACTCAAAACGTATGGGATGACGTTCTCGTGCGTTTTGTAAACCATGTGGTCGACTGTCATCCCATACATTTTGAGCGATGGAAAAGAAAAACGTTAAGAGAGTTTGCATCTTGGTTGGGGCCACTGTATCGTCCATCATCGCTGTGCTCCAGTCAGAATAATTTGTTACTTGAACTCAACAACTATTTGACTCTTTTGACTTTTAACTCCTAAAGGTCAGCGTGACGTCACCAGGCCTGCACTTCGGTCACCTTGTTGACTGTCTCGACCCGCCACTATAAATAATGGCTTCAGTAATGGGCTTTCTATGGAATTGGTCTAGGGCTAATAGTCGGGCGCTGAACCTTGGTTTCTGTAATGCAATGATTGTACGTTTTATAAAGAAGCTGTTTTTATACTTAGAGCGCATGTCGTGCATGCGATAACAATGTTTGTAATACAAGCATAGCGTAGCAAACCTTGCAATTGTTTGGAGGCGTTGCCCGTCTACTCGTAGGTTCAAATTGAAGAAAACTATGTATGTGTGATAGTAGAATAAGGCCGTTTGGGATCGCGCTAATTCGTCTGTGACTTTGACTCTAGTTTGTTTTAGTAGAGCTAGTAATTACAATCGTCATTAAGTTCGTTTAATTTCATGGTTTAACCGAAAAGCGCTGTTACTCTGCGTCAGTCTGTCTGTACGCACATCTTTATTACATTAAAACTGCTTTATAGTATGACTCGTCAAAACTACAACTCATTCAATAGCATTCATTTTTGGGACGAACAGACTGAGAGTCGGCAAGGGACCTTGTACACCATATCTGATTATTAGCGGAGCTAGATGATGGATGCGCGTGCACGCGCGTCGCGTCGCCCCTCGTGGCGCTCTGGCAGTCGAGGGGTCTGCCCCTGCGCAATCGCAGCGTGTTGTTAAGCGCATCTGTTGACGTTTCAAGCCACATGAAGGGCGGATATGCACGGTTGGTTGAGAGGTGCGAACTTTGCTTTCCATCGCAACAATGAGGTAATGATATGCCTACGCTAATTTTGATACCAAACTTTGTAGTAAAATGGTCAAATTAAGTAAAGTTAAGGAATCCCCGACCCTTTAAGCAGGCTTTATGAGATTTTAAGCAGGCTTTAGATTTTTGGAGTTAGCGAATTACCTAGAATTAACCTTGGATACAAATTTTGCAAACCAAATTAACCTTGGTGTTATAGTTTGCCGTCTGGTAAAAACAAGTATCTGACACGTGTGTATAATAAATAATAATAAATAAAATAAAACAACGGGAATTAGAGATATTTTTCATTACTTACGGTTTGATTCGCTTAGTTTTTTGCGAGGAGTTTCTGTATTAAGTATTTTAATAAAGGTAAGTAAATAAGAGTATAATCGTGTATACATCATGTTTACTTACACGAAGCAAAAGATAACGTCACCGGACCATTTTATGTAAAGTTATTCATTAAGTTATGGGTACACGAAGTTCTTTATGCAATACAAAGTATGTTGTCCATTATAGCTCTTACATTTTGTTTGCGTCTTTTGATCACAGACGTGTTGGCATATAAAGCGCACATTTACGTCATGTTTTCAATTCCCCCATCAATAATAACGTAATTCTACGTCATGATATAAACACACCCACTGCTAGGCACAGAATTGTGCAATCAAGGAATACTTATATCTCGGTATCTTTCAGCGTAAATTGCCTAAAAAACATCATATTCTGCGACACATAATATGAACCTTTGCAGTTATGCTTGTGGTAAACTATATTCACAATAAACCGAAAATATGAAGTGCAAATGATGTAGGCTAGAGAAAAGGTACTGCTGAATTCAGTAGCTGTACATTTTAGTATCTTGTCGCAGTAACCTAATAAAGAGAGTCGTATCAATTTAGGATATCAACAGCAGCGACGAGTTACTTAAATGTTTTGACTGCACTCCATACTTTTACAATGATATGCATGTTCCAAAACAATTTTCTCTAACTAATGATATTTTTAGGCTTCCCGCTTGAATGTACATTGTTAGCTTCTAAGATCCTTTGACCACGTTTTGCCATTCCCTTTATGTAAGTCTTTCTCTCCATTAGTCTCCATGTACTCGTATGTGACTTTGAGCGTCAAAACTTATCTATTTCAGTCATTGTATAACTAAACGGTACAGCGCGATGCCTTTTGTGTGCGTGATGTATGGGCTTGTATGAAGTGTGTCGCTGGAGTCAAGAGTTCAGCGTTGACGGTGATTGACGTTTCGCCATGTTTGACACGAAACAGTTATGTTATGTTTTAAAGATGCTTGTGGAGTTTGTTGAGGTTAAGTCAAAGATCGGTTACAAACTTTTTTGAAGAACTTTGTGAATGTGTAAATTTTGTCGTTACTAGTATTACTTTTATTTGTAACGGGTTTTTCATATCTAGAAGACAGAGGAAGATCGTTGTTTTCTCGTGTCTTTAAAATAACTTCAAACGCTGACAGGAAATAAGCGTATTTGTCGACACTCATCTCATAGAACGTATCACTTCGAAGGATCTTCATTTAATCGACAGGCTTTTCTAGACGAAAGATTTTTTTTATGTTAGTAACATGTCTAACTTAACTTAAAACAACAAGCAGTAAATAGCTTTTGACGAAGTGAAATTCGGTGAAATGATGCATTTTATGAAAAGTTTGTCGGTAAAAAAGGGTCACCACGCGTAGGTATGCAGCAACAGGTTACATGCCCCTTTTCTTGTTCGTTTTGCGGACACAGAAGAGCATGTTTTGCAAGTGTGGTCGCGTTGGGCGCGGCCGCGTGCGGCGATCATCCCGACGCCGCCGGTGCCAAACCTGCGACCTTCACCTACATAAACTCTCGCTTGTCTACACAACAATGCGCCAGGGCCGGAGCTTTCACGCCGGTTCGTTAACCAGATCCTGTGTTTGCCAAAAGACAGTTGTTTACTCAAACAATAAATTTGGCAAATTTTGGCATTCCACTTGAAATGGAGATGAGCTTGGAGTGCCAAAGATTCAATGCTATTAATGGTATTTGAGATACACAGAAGAAATATGAAAAAATGTGTTCATTTATTTTTAATTTCAAGATTGTCAAAACATTAACATTTTAAAGGTTCTTCTAGGTTTAAATACTTTCAACCTGTACCTGTTTTTATGAGTGAAAGGAAACAATACTAGCTTGCATTATTAATTGATTTCTGTGCCTATTAACATCGCTTCTAAAAAGAAGAATCGCAAGTGCGAGTGAGTTAGGAAAGGAAAATTGGAACAGGTAGGATGTGAGTGGGAGGAGAGGAAATCCATACTGCTACTGTTATTTTACAACTTCTATATTGTTTATTACACTGTCCTGTTATTTGCAACCCGCATGCAGAGAGCATAGACAAAAGCAACCGGTCGTTGATTAGTGGTAATCAGCGCGGCCTCGCTCGCGAATTGGCCTCGGCCTTCGCGCAATTGTCTTTAGTTTCGCACTTCCCGTCACTCCGCCGAATATACCTCCCAAACTAACTATGGCTATAAAACAGTTTATTGTTCACTAAAATAAAGTGCCTTATTATATTTTATTGCCATAAAGGGGACCAGGCTAGCGTCCACCTGTTTGCAACATTTGCGTCACCAGAAGCGCAACTATTACTTAGACAGTTTTAAATATTACTTTAAATGTTCTAATTTATTTTTTTATTGCGACCGTAAGAAGGCAAAGCATATCACCTAAGCCTACTGGAATCAAATAATTTTGGGGTTTTAAAATTCTATTTATTCAGTTGAAACGGTTGGCATTGTCACTAAATATTCCAAAATTTGCCTTTTCTCTTTGCATTTTTAGAACAGTTTCACAAATTCTCGTCATACATTACTGTGAAACTGTTAACCTTTTAGTTTAGTTTACGATATGACTACGGAATTTTAATTCGCGCTCAAATTCCCAAGTAGGCTTCAGGCAGCGGCGCAATAAGTTGTTCTTGCGTATTTTTTCTCGAAGTTCTCAGCAATTAGCGAGTCGCAACTCGTGATATTACTCGTACATAATGATTGTCCAAATTAAAAAGAGCATTATGGCCGTCGGCTTTATGATGACTTTTGAATATTTTTGCAAGAACACCGTATCATACAGCTGCTTAGGTGATTCTTTTTGGACTACCATAATATATTATGACGACACGTTGGCCTAGTTGGGAGTGACTCTGCCTCCGAAGCCAGCGGTCCTGGGTTCAAATCCCGGTAAGGGCAGATATTTGTGTGATGAGCGCGAATATTTGTTCCTGAGTCTTGGATGTTTTCTATATATATTTAAGTATGTATTTCTCTATTTAAGTATGTTTATCGTTGTCCAGTACCCATAGTACAAGCCTAGAGCTTAGTTTGGGACTAGGTCAATTTGTGTGAAATTGTCCCCTGATATTTTTTTATTTTTTATTATTATAACGTGACTCAATTAGTACGCCGAGGATATGAAATCAAACGTCAAGCTGCTTGATTAAATCTCTCGCTTTGTTATCCTTATCTTGTGTAATGTTTGCATGTGCCTTGCAAGTATTATAAACTAGGAACGTCCATTTGTGTGCTTCATGAGTTCATGACGTATTATTTTGATTGATAGAGCTTTCATTTGGATGGCTTGTGGCTCATGTCATTTTTAGACTTATACGAGAATACAGGACCACCAGAGAACGGAACGATGCGGTTTGATATAAAGTCCCTATATAGTCCCCGGATATTTCTAGTAATCTCCCCGTCATTAGTATGCATCGATTTTTTATTTTTGATATCTCACTTTGTCCCTTTCTTCTTAATCCTGGCGTGTCGCTCAAAGCCGAGACCTTTTCCATTGCACTCTAGGGTGTTGGGTATTTCTTGCTCAGTTTCTAGGCAATAACATATTGTTTGTTAAAATGCGCGCTTGTCTGCGTGTTCGTTATCGTCCGTGAGAACGCTCCACGCTTTTTGCAACTCGCTCAAGCGGCGTGTTATTGTGTTTTTGTACTGCTCTGTCTATCATCGAGTTTTTTCTCGCTAATGTTCGACGCTTCGAGTTCGTTTGGTCGGAATGTTATCGCGTCTCGAGTGCCGGCCCAATGCCACTGCGATGGGGCAATCTCACTGTGTCACGAATGCTCAAGAACTGAGCAAACATCAGACAAGCGTTTTTACGTAAGGGTACATCTTCGAATAAAATGTTCTTAGGCATTCGTTTTAAAGAGTTCATCAGGAATGCGTTGTGGGTTAACTCCCCGGGAAAGTAGTCGGATGACACTGATGTTTACAGTTTACGTGCCAAAATGAGGCCATTTGTTTTAGGTTAGATACGTTTGTATGATATATTTTCATATGGTTGTTTGCTATGCTTGGTTTAACTTTAGTTATTATTAAATCATCAACACAATTAACGTGGGAATATAAGTCTAAAACTGGCATGTGTGTGTCCGTATTGGGTACACATATTAATTTCAACCATGTGTTGTTGCTGCGTCATTAAATAATTGCGGAAATTGTATAAATGTGCACTTATTTAAACTCGAACTTGACTTAACTGTCTTAATTTACTCATAAGCAGTCGGACAAACGCTGCTAGCCTGTTACAGTCATGTTGGTCATTCATGGTCCATGATGAACTATGTGCGTCCAAAACCAACTAAAGACTGATATGGACAATACAATAACATTATGACTAGTAAATTCTATATAAAATTTATTCGATACCTGACTGGCCATTGTGTTTGACGAGTAAATACAGAATTAATCGAGCGAGCCCAACACGCCCTAATGGCCTACATCGTTACATGTGTTATTGTACTTCGTCAGTTTTTCCACTTTAATTACATTTTGATTGTGTTTTCTATTAGAAACTGCCTCATCCGGGTTCTGTTCTGGAGGAATTCGTAGTTGCCAACGAGTAATAAAGCTCTGGGTCGTGGCTTGTGTCACTTCTTACCTGCAAGCCATTGGGTGATATTAAAAGTGTCAAATTAAGAAAAGGGATCCAAACTCCAGGCTACTCGCATCAGCATTGATAGGAATTATACCCAATACCAAAGTCAAATTTTAATATGCTTTCAGATATTGTTTTCAGGTACAAACACAAGCAAAATTCAATAGCATTGTTGCAAGTTCTGGAATTCATAGCGCGATAAAAACGTAAGACATGCGATTTGTTACTACGAAAACAACTTTCAGGAATATCAAGTAGAAATATGATAATGCCCACAACCTACTCAATGTTACTTTATTTATATCTTTTTTGTCTTAAACACAACGAACAAACGTGTAGGTGAAAAACAAATATTAAGTGTCTCTGTCAAGAAAACCTGATAACTTTTCGTTCAAAAGCTTTGATCGTGATGACTCTTCTATAAAAACTTCAACTAGCGCTCTGACTTCTGAAAGGTTTATTTCGGTGCGAATTCCAGCGATCTGACATGTACCTGTCAACGCGGCGCGCGCGCGTCTGATATGCTGTCGTTCTTTAGGCTAATGATTGCCGAGATGTGGAGATCCACTCTAGAACCACGTGGGGTTTTAGTATGTCCATTAATTTTCTCTACATCAAGCACGATAACGATATTCTTAAAAATCGTTGTGACCGTTGGCTCTATATCATTCCCACTCAAGTCACTGTTATTATAATCACTTAATGTGTAATTGCTGTACATGCGTTACCATAATATTTCATTAAAATTAGCACAACCGTTTCTCTGTTAGTGTTAGGTATTGAGATATCAAATAAAAGTTTCATAAATTTAGCGGTGCGTATAGACTTTTTGTCATCGTCTTCACGTGTAGTGGTTTTTTTCAGTGTCACAGCTTTGATGTTACAAACAAAAGAGTATTTCACTTGCGTGTTGTCTATACATCGCTCTCCACACGGAACCCGTTGTTGGTCACGTCGCTATCTTGGCACGGCTCTGTCAGATGCATTAGCCGCGTGATTTAGTTTGTCTTCAACATTTAATTAGTCAACACCAGCGATTGTAGCGGACGCGTTTTTACACAATATCTGACACTTAACACGACGCTGTTCAGCTCCACTGTTCTTGGCTTATTTATTTATTTTTGCTTTTGTCGGATTTGTGTGGTTCTTTGAAATTCGGTTGACCTTCTCACGTCATTATTTTATTGATTGCAATGAGTTCACACGTAATTTTGTCTTTTGTTTTTGGCTACTGGCACGTGACTGTTAACTCAAAGTGAAAAATAATTCCACCGCTGAGCCACAAACGCACTGAGAGCGGAGGCGGCGCAGCGGCGCGATCCCATACTCGTGTTAAATCTGGCTCCCCGTCACGCTTTGGGCATGCTTTTTAGTATGAGAACGCGCCGCACCGCGCTGCCTCCGCTCTCAGTGCATTTGCGGCTTTAGGGTCGCTTAATTTTCCTAGTGTCAGTGTAGCTATTCGTCTGTTGCTTATTTTTTTTTTACTTGCCCTTCAGCTGAATCGCATAGTTCTTTTAGAACGCATTATATTTTATCGTTAGGGCATTTCTGAAATGATTGGATCGTTTTACTTTTCATTGAACTTCATCACACCCTTGATTGGTTTCAGTGAAAGTATTATCTCGACGTTCATCTGTTTCTGCTCTATCTCCTCGTTTCAGCTGATTAAATCTCTGCACGAATGAGGCACTAATTAGTTTAGATACCGGAAGCGGGCAGCTCAAGTTTCTCGTCGCGACCGCAAGGGGGCGTGAGACGATTAGCCGCTGGACCGACTAATCGGCACTGGCGATCGGGTCGCGAGATCGCTATCCAAGCAGCGCGGCTAGACCGCTACCACATCAAACTAAATTGATTCTAGATAAAGCACAATTCTTGCTGTAAAATCTGATATCGAGATGGGAAGATCGCGACCTAGATTCAGTGACATTGGATTGATAATAATCAAGTTGGGTGAATTTCGACATATCAGATGAATAACGCCGGAGTTCCCGATCGTTTATTTTATCAATGTTTCATTTTTTCACTCCTTTACCTATTCTTTCCCCGGCGGTGTTATGTATTCTGATATTATACGCTGCAGTAGCCATTTAATGACCAGCGGGATGTTTCTTTGCCGTCGACTAGCTTCGACGCATAAAATAATCCTTCTAGTTGAATAGGTGTGTTTGCCTAATTCCCAAATCAGTTTCCATTTATTAGTTCACGCTTGGTTTCTTCACACACGTGTCCCGTTACCCTATGCGTTTCCTTTGATGTCGAAGTTAAGTGCCCGACTACCTTTTTTCCATACAAATTGGACCCGTCGGAGAGGTTCATGGCAGTTGATGTGTCGAAGCTCGGAACGGTTCGCTTCCTTTACAAATATGTCATTGTTCCGTGTAATTAATGTCCCAGCCCATTCGGATTGCTTTTGATTACTGACCTTCATTATTTCCGGTGTTTTGGAGAATGGGTTACTTTTTAATGGCGCTTAATTGATATTGGTAGCTGTTTTTTTCGATATTATTTTGATAGGGCTGTCTACTGGTTGTAAAATTGGAAGCGGCTTGTGCAGATTAGTGCCTCCATCTCCCGTGACACCGGCGTGGAATTATTTTTATTATTCCGTATCTTTCGGTCCGAGTGTGAAGATACTATTTTCTACCCCTCTTTATTTTCCAACTCATTCCTTTAAGCCGCCGGTAAATGACCATCATGGTCACATCACATACCATATACCATACATCATCAAATCATTACGGCACAAAATATGACCAAGACCTATTCCGTAACCTTTCTAACAACAATTACATTGATACTATCAAAAAGTTATGAGCACACTCATATCTATCCTCTTATCAACAGAAGTAAAAATAAGCTTCGTTCAGTCGTTCGTATCTCAATTAATTTATCTCTACTAAATTGCTTTTTTACGTTAGCAGGATCATCGTTATCTTCTTGTAGCTCAGTCAATTTGTCTTCGTGATAATAATTTAGTCTTCTTTTACTTCAAAGAGTTTCATTGATCCGAGTAAATTCATCCAATTTGCGGCAAATTGTCGGCATCACACAAGCAGCGAGTCGGGTACATTCTCTATAATTTATTCCGCCGCTGGATTCGTCATCCGGGTCAATTGGTCGAGTTATGCAACATCTGTCACCGCCGACTCTGGAAATTACCCGTTTGTGACCATAAAAACCTGCATGGAGTGGAACTACTCGAGATTTGCACGAGACTAAATGTCCGAAGAGATAGTGGTCACGTCTGTTTCTGCGAATATGTTGTAATAACTTCGTGTGCAGTTCAGAGAAAATATAAATACAGATTATAATGTAAATGTAGGGATATTTTACTGAATACACGGCACACGAGTTGGGAGTGACCCTGCCTCCGAAGCTAGCCTATCCCGGTGAGGGCACATATTTGTGTGTTGAGCGCGAATATTTGTTCCTGAGTCTTGGATGTTTTCTTTGCATTTAAGTATGTATTTCTCTATATAAGTATGTTTGTACCCATACTACAAGCCAAGAGCTTAGTTTGGGATTAGGTAAATTGTTGGTTGGTATTTATTTATTTTATTTATATGTAGCAAGGTAGGCTACTTACCGCTTATGGTGATAATGATGATGATGATGTCCTTCATAACGTATTCGTCAAAGGAGAGTCTAGTTAGGCCGTGCGAAGATGCCAGGAAAAGTCGGTAATAATCGGGTCAACCTTAAGTAAATCTGCTACTAACGAAGCTGTAACGGAAATATAGCCCTCTCTCGGGCTTGTAACGCTAGTAACGGAAATATAAAGCAATTTTTTTACTTTGTTTTTTTCTTGTAACCTTTTTAGTTGCGCGTGGTCACGACCCAATCATCTCTTACCCAGGTTGGCCAATGATCGCTGCATCGTTTGATCAATGCTATAGCATATATGAGCTCGTTTTAGGTTCAATTTTGCATAGGAATTATGGATTCTGGCAGTTACGTGTTCACAGTTCTATTGACGACTGGTCTTTGTATTAAGCTAACGTAGCAAAACGATAGATGCCAAGAACTCAGTATTAAAGTCAATCTTGTTTGAAAAAGAGAGTCGGCCATTGAATAAGTTCAGTTGACGTACAAAGAATTCGGTTCTTTGAACTTTTGACGCGCAGTTTAGCGCTCTTTCAAACCGAATGATTACGACATTTCGGCGTCTCTCTCACCTTCGGATTAGTTCGGGCTTGGTTGTTTGTGTTTTTTGTGTGGTCTTGAAAGGGCAGCGGGAAAGGAGGGTCGGCCCTGGCTTCACACCCTTCTCGTGTATTAGGATTGGTCGTAAAGGATATTTTTATTGATATTGTATTTGCGATATTGGTTTATTGCTTGTTCCTCTTTAGAGTTCCGTAGTCAAACTAGGAACCCTTATAGTTTCGCTATGTCCGCCCGAAGCCTAGCTCAGAGACTCTTAGTACTAGAAAGCTGTTATTTGGCATGAATATACATTAGTCACGCCAACAAAGTGGTAAAATAAAATCTTGTTTGTTTACCCTACACGTATCGTGGGGATGTTTTTTTTTTCTCGTCTACCCCATAGTGTGGGGTGTCGATGGATAGGTCTTCCAAAAATATTACGGGTTTATGAATAACATATTTTTTATTGTGATCCGTTTATGAAATTAAACTTTAAAGAGTTATTTTTTATTAGAGTCTCTCCTTCCCCTGCTGTACAGCCAAAACTACTAATGCTAAAAATCTAAAAAAAAACTTCAATGATAACGAATTTTTTGGAAAACCATCACGACTAAGTTGACATCGGTTTACTAATGTTTCGCCGAAAATTATTTAGCAAATTCTTAACTCGCCAAACTACGTATCCCATATTTTTATTTGGTCAAATTTTTATTTCCCAACTCAACGTTTCGCACTGATATCTATTCCCAACTAATGATTTGATAAATTATTGTTAGACAAATTATTACGTGGGATTTTTTTAAGATGTCAATTATGTTTTCGTCAAATGTATTGATTGGCATACTTTGATTTAGCAACATATTGAATGGCATTATGAAATCTAACCTAATTTTTTAGAATGCAAGGTTCAATTTGCAGTATGATTTTATTTTTCAAGGGATGTCAAAAAAAAAAACCTCGAAGGCTAAGCCTTCTAACCTAACCTTGCCGAGTCGGTTTTGCCCAGGAAGGTCTTGCTCGCTCATGCACACATATAATAATTTCCAACCAAAGAATTTGTTATTTTTTTTCTTACTTATTTCTATCTTGGCAAATGTATGAAAAGGGAAATGTTGCATCAACTAAACGTTATTCGTCCAAGAGTTGTTAAGCCAAGTGAAAGATTTGACAAATGATGAGTCTGCCAAAAGTGTAAAGGCGTTATAATAATACGCTTTATAATAATTCTGCGAATTAAAAAGTTGTCATATAAAATTTGACAATATGTTATTTGCCTAAGCAAATCATTTGCTACACAATTATTTACCACATAAAATTTGACATAATAAAATTTTGCAATATAAAAATGTAGCGAAATAAAAAAATTACGAAGTAAAATTATGCCAAAGATTGTTTTGCCAAATAAAACTTCGGCGAAAAGTTGATTGCCAATGATTGACGAAACATAATTCGGCAAAAAGGTAGTACACCGTTGACATCATTGGCTCTTGAGATACAGGCGATTAAAGTGTTTATACCTACTAAAATCATCTAAGACGGCACTAATTGACTTTAAATAGAAAATTAGTTTTTACTTGTTTATTTTTATGTTTGTAGTACTTAACGGCTTCGGAACCCTACACTGAGCATGGTCCGACATGCTCTTGCCCGGTTTAATAATCAATTTTGGCATGGTAACATTTGGAAAGACCCAAGAGTGATGAAGGCTTTTAATCCTGCAATATTACTCAGAAAGTACACGAGTGACTTTCTGAGTAATATTGCAGGATTCCCGGATAAAGTACCTATTACGAACCTAAGTTTTTTTTTTCTTAACATAAATTTTATAAGTTTCTCCAACTCGATTCCCCAAGCTGATTGGACAATGAACCCATAGATCAGCGTGGCCGCGTCGGCGGTTGTGGGTCAGTCGTGTGCGCCGCTCTGACTCACGCGCCGCCTTATTGCCTATTACCCGCCGCCGTTCCTGTCTTATGCAATAACCATTACCGCTATTACCGACGCATGTTGCGGGGTCTTCTGTTTTTAATTCGATTTGTTTTTTAAGTAATGTAATATGCGATTGTTTTTGTTTGGTACGCTTCGATTGGTATAAATATTGTATTTATTATTTATGAAAAAATAACGGAACGTCAAAAAGGTTTGTATCATTTGACGTAATATGCATAAAAAGAAAGGAATGTTATAAATATTTACAATTCAGTGGGAATGCTTCGGAATGCTTTCGGCTGTAGTATATTGGTTTGGATAAAAATAATGTGCAATTAATTGTTATTTCAATCGTACGTATATTTTATATTCACCCAACTACATGCAAACGTATATTTTTTGTAGGTACATGTTTTCTTTTCTTATGTTTTCTTATACCAAATTGCCCCCCGCCCACGTTTCGAAATGTTTAGATTAGTTAACTCAGTTTGCGCGATCGGCTTCCGTAACTCAGTTTTCCATTAGTTTGAGTCTGTTTTACATTTGAATAGGATTGACGGAGGTTGACGTATTGTCTTAGGATATTTACTATATTACCGGTTAAGTACGAGTCGAACTAGTACACCAAGGCTTCTGTACAACCCAACTCACACTTGGCCGGTTTTTATCATTTGTTATTTTGTCTTTTGCACCATAATCACAACAAATTTGACACTTGTATGTACCTATAAATTACCGTTTTTACAGAGGAAAAATGAAAAGCAAGAAATCTGACGTTATTACACATATTCTGTAAAAAATTACCGAATAAATCAAAATATATCTACACACACACACACTCAGTTTCCATAAACTTTGTTTTGTACTCATGTCTACTCGTTGCCACTTTTTGCTTTCTTGTTTTCCTCAATCACCCAAAGGTTAGCTAGAAGAGATCCCTTAAAGGGATAAGTTCGCCTTTATAAAGTGTTTACATACATACATATTCAACTCTTTATATATAGGTGGGACAGACAGACAGAAGTTAGTAATGGGACTAATAGGGACCAAATGGACACCCTTTGGGTACGGAATCCTTACACAGATAATGTACAATTAATGGAGGGTTGCGGTTTGGGTGTAGTGGTACTGTGGTAAAGGTAACACATGGTCCAGAAACAAACGATATTGCAATTGACTAAATTAACGCGTCTGAATATCAGTTGCGATTTGCGACTGTCATCTGTTTACTCATGCGCCTGCGCACGTGAACGCAAAACGATTTAACTATACCTACTCGTAGTTCTGACCTCCCTAGTAAGGAGCGGGAGAGCGCATCTGTTGTAGAAATATGCATACGAGACCCAATGTTTCATTCACCAGGGTTTAATATGCTTCGTGGTGAAATGCAGACGAGGCCTTTTTACTCTGTGTGCCTGAGGAATAGTGCCGGTCATGGTTTTCTTTGTAAATTGTTATTATACCAGCTAATTGACCAGGTGCTGCTTATCGTTCTATATCTTATTAGTTTGATTAATTATACTTGATTGCAATTTTTTTTTTATAACAAAGACATTGTTCCTCAAAATATGATTATTGTGCAGTCAATTTTATATTCCTGAGCCCTTAGTGTAAGTTGCTGATGCAAAAATGTCTCAAATTCCTTTGCGTTTCTCGTATAAAATAACATGGAATCAAACTCGTTCGAGGCGGTTTGCCGCGCGAACTGCATCTAAGGGCTCCGGAATCAAATTGACTGTACAATAATCGAATTTTGAAGAACAAAATGGTGTGAATACACTTAAGGCTCTGGATCACTACGGAATTTTTTCAAAATGAGCTAATAAAGAAAATTGTAAGAGGCTTATTACGATTTGACTTATAGTGTCACTTTGATAATAGTTCTGTCTGTAGTGGCTCAGAGTTCAATTTGGTTGACTTTACGGTGGCTACAGACTGACTGTACCAGTCTTATCTATCCAATGTAAATGCGCTGAAAGGGGCAATTCATACGATATTTCTACATTAATGTAATTTATATTTGCTTTAACTTCGTTGTAAATAAATCCATTTGTACTGTAGATTTATTGAATTCAATTTCCCTGAGGCTAATTGCCCTATTAGTAAATTAAAATGAATATTTAAGTTTAACTGTTAATCTAAAATACTGTTTACAAATAACGCATTTAGTGCCATTGACCGTTACTTGTGGGTAATTGTGACGCGCCGGTGCGTCACGGGTTGTGAACGTGTTTAACAAGTTGTTTAAGTATTAATTATGTCGTTATTAGATGTTAATCAAATCATTATAAATTATAAGTAAAAAACAAGTGTTTTCTTTCCCTAGACCATTCGGAACAGTTATTAATGGTCGTTTGATGAAAAAAAAACCGTAGTGCGTGTAATTGATGTAGGAAGCGCCTGCGCAGGCTTTATGCGTTTAATTTAATGCGCTCGCGCTGCGGCGCGGAAACGCTGCGTATCCGCTGCGGTCATTCTACTTGTAAGGGGCACCCCATTAGGACTTTTTAGTTCTAAAGTAGTTAGCGTTCATGGGCTGCAGGTTTACGGTGTTTGTGTGTTTTTGTGGGATCCCTACAACGTCTATTTTTATCTTTTCGGCTTGTAGTTTTCACTTATTTTATACTCCTATTGCACTTCTTGGTTACTCCAGCTACTATGAAATAACCCTACATCGTCTCGTTTATTTGGACAGTTTTCATTAACGATGCTAATCCATGTGTTTCGATTACTTTGATTCGTGTTCAATCTGATACAAACCTTTTCAAAGGGTCACATTTCGTGTTATTTTCCTATTCTTCTTACGTTTGTAAAATCTTACTCGTAATCATACTGAACTAGAAGACGCCCGCGACTTCGTCCGCGTAGAATTAGTTTTCTGCATACAGATAGGGGGAGGACCTCTATCTGTATGTAGACGACACTATTAAATCACAATTTGATAGTGTCGTCTATATTATCGACGACACGGTGGCCTAGTTGGGAGTGACCCTGCCTCCGAAGCCAGCGGTCCTGGGTTCAAATCCCGGTAAGGGCAGATATTTGTGTGATGAGCGCGAATATTTGTTCCTGAGTCTTGGATGTTTTCTATGTATTTAAGTATTTATTTCTCTATATAAGTATGTTTATCGTTGTCTAGTACCCATAGTACAAACCTAGAGCTTAGTTTGGGGCTAGGTCAATTTGTGTGAGATTGTCCCCCTGATATTTTATGTCAAACGCCTTTTTTTATCGGTATTTCCTCGGGAACTGTTCAATTTTCCGGGATAAAAGTATCCTATGTCCTTCCCCGGGACCTTAGTATCTCCATACCAAATTTCATCTTAAATCGGTTCAGTAGTTCCTGCTATTAGCGCGTTCAAGCAAACAAACTATTTAGCTTTATATATTACTATAGAACAAAATAAACGTGATTGCTAACTTAGGTGTAAACAAGTTAGTTTACTGCTTCCACCGAAGATTTCATAATACTCGCAACTCGTATTCACATAACTGTGTTATCATTTAATCGACGAGGCAACAGTAGGCCTCAAACATCAGCGACGCTTCCGCACACAGTGCTGCCGTCATTTTTATATCACCATTAATTCACATCCTGTGGATCGCGTGCATTTGCAACTTTGTTCTAAACTATAAAACCTCACTGCATTTTCGCTCTTATTTCTATCACACGTGGCACTGCTATCGCGCGCGGCTGGTTAACTGCAGTGCGCCGCGGCCGTCGACCCTGTACGTGACGGTTCACTACAGCTGGAGGTTGTTTTTTTCTTCCAAGAAAAATTGGATGTCGCTGGTCGGTCCAATACTAACGTCACATAAAAATGTAATAAAAACCGCGACTTTACCAGCGTGGAACTCTTTTATACCTTTATAAACTGCCAGAAGCCCGAGGTTATTTCAAGTCACGACCACGACCAAACTTATATGAATGCCAAATTTCATCTAGTTTAGGCTTTAACATGTGTCGACCCCACCCTCAACATCATGGGATCGATAGGATTGAAATAGTGTACACCGTGTTTTTTTTGATTTACGATAACTTCGGCATATTGTTAGGTACACGTATAGAAACTACGTGGTACATTAGATTTTAAAATATTACAAAAAAAATAAAAATAAATGTTTAGAACAAAGTAATTAAATGTTGTGTCTTCAATCATTCTAAAAGGGTCTTTAGAGTAAACTCATAGTTAGTGTCAAATACGTCAAGTCAGCGTGACATACACACACACAAGTAAAGATAACACTTGACAGGTGCACGACCTAACAATTGAAAACTCTTTACTCATAATAGGTAATTAAAAGAAAATTGTTAGGTATCCATTAAGAGCCTTTTACATTAGTTTAACGTGATTAACTGATTAATTTTAATAATTGAATATCTTTATAACCGTACGAGTTATCATATGTCTGTCTTCGGGAAATTAGCTTAATTTGACTTGAAGAACGTGCCCTTAAAGTTATCGTAAATCAAAAAAAGCACGGTGTATAGTAGTAGGTTATGATTATGATTGATCCAGATTCCGAATTGTAGCAGTAGTTATGTCGAGCGGAAACAGAACCAATTAGCTTCTAAGTCCGTGATGTTGTCATTTTGCGTAATTACGGCTTTTTCGACCGGTCTCGCTTCAATTCGGTTGCCAAACCACACCAAGTCTTCTCCTGTTACTATTAAGATTGAATTTTACTATAGGAGTTGCATATCAGAAGCGATCTTTCAAGTCTAGGACTCTTATTCTAATTCTACTAAATTACTGGCTCGTTGTCGAATAATTCGGGCATTATTAAGCAATAAGCAATTACCCGCGAGTCTTCCAATTTGTTTGGATTGCGCAACGCAAACATTCTAATAAGCTCAAGATGGATAACATTGCCGTCATGATTCAACTATTTCCTGCTAAAACAAAGCTTCGTGTATGTTGTGTATTGTCCAAATTACTTCTTGAATGAAGTGTGATGTCATCTCGGTGTTTCCGCAAATGTTTCTGCGGGATTTGTCAACCAAAAAGATTGATATGAAGAAGGATAATGCTATAATGCAGATAATGTTGAAACCTCTCGATTTTATTTTTTACCGTTCCCGTTTTACAATCGTGGGTTTCCTTAACGAACCGTCAGCCAGGAATCATTCTGTGAATACTTATTTATCTATGACCTTCGGGTTTAGAACGCAAAGTGTGGTTAATCTTGCTAGGATAGCTGTCAGGATAGACGTAGGTACTTCTTCTCTCGCCGCTGGTTAAACCGTCCATGCCCTAGGATAAAAGCTTGCTTTGCATCAGTGGCTCTTTGCTCTTTGTATTCTCGCCACATCCTATCTGAATTCGAGAAATTAGTGTCCGAAAATTAAACCACTCATTTAGACCGTTGACGTTACCTTGTCACCCCATTATTGAGGAATAACAGGATTAAACTTAAATTTTGGTAGAAAGATAATGTGCACCGTTAACATTATTTGGTGACGGTATAAAAAGTTTGCTAGTATTGCTGCTTTCCTCAGTAGTGACGAGTTAGAAATGGGCAGTTCAGACGCGCCGAGAGAAATGAATCTACATGACATGTGATGGCCACATCCGACGTATAGCTTGGCAAAAAAGAGGATACAAAATTAGGACGTTGTTCGGAGTATGTTTGGCAACATGATACAATTTTAACCCAAAAACTGCTAATTTAAGTGGTTGTTGTCAATTCCCACCTGTCACTACTGAAAACTCTTTTCTACCAACTTAATACAATTCTTGGATATTGTGCAAAAGTGCTGTTAACTACGTATTACTCGTTTAGCTCGTTAGTCTGAGAAATGTCTCGAGACATGATTCTTAAACACATGTTCAATATCCAAGAGTGAATCTCGTTTTTAGCGGGTGACGCGATCGCCCTTGGCATTATTGCGACCCGTTATCGCGGTGACATCATCGCGCGCGCATACGGTGGTAGTAGCTGCTCCGGCTGCTAGTGTTGCTCTTGATTTTCGCTCGCTATCACTATCAAGGGTTACACCAAGTAAATGCTGATAAGAAATGTATACTTAAGAATGTCTGCAGTTCTCAGTTCGTTCTAACGTATTGTTAATAGCTCCCATAAAGTCAGTTAACTGCTGTATTCCTGTCTGGCCAATTGTATCCTGCAAAAGACTGTGGACAATGTGGTCATCTTTCAAAATGTTTGCATGGAATTGACATGAGTTAAATGATCCACGACAGCTTATAATCCTAATCAGTCGTTTACATATTATTTCGCAGTTGTTAAATTTACTATGAAGCTAGGGCCTACCTGTTGGTTGTACAAATTGTGCCGATTCATAGTCTTGTGCCTTCTCGGTCGCAGCACTTACATATTTGTGACGTGAAGGGTTCATGTTAAGCCGGTTCGACGGACACCTCATCGACGAATTTGCCTTTGTTGAAAGGAAATGAGACCGCACTCTTTCGACTGACTAGGTACTATTTACATATAAGTTACCTACTACAACATTGTATCTACGTTTAAACTTTATATCAACATTCAACAGCTTTTGTATAGTGTTTTCAATTCACGAAGAGGCGCCCCTCCACCTTATTTTGTTATAGGATTGCACAAATGTACCTACCCAAAATTACTAATTGGGACGCATTTACACGGTTTAAAAACACAATACCTACCAATTTGAACGTTCGCTAGTTACGGGACTCTAAATTTAGCATTTTGCTATGTGCAGTTTTCTTGGAACGAGCAGATGCTTTGTTCTCTATCAACATTTCGCTGATTCAATTTGCTCCCGCGCAAACAATGGCTGAAATAACATTTGTAATATGCAAGTCATTTGCGCTACACTGGGTCTTGGTGAGGAAGTTGAGACGCTAGCATAGAGAAACCTTTATTCCTCATCTCTATTGCTTGGAACTAGACGTAAAGTGTTGCTCCACAACGGATTCGCGCAGGGCACATTGTCATCACTGAGTTTTACAACTTGTTATTATCTTCAGATCGATTATTAATAACAGGAACTACTGCCTACTCAGGATAAGGAATAAGCAGGATAAGCGCTTTTGATCCCCGAGTATGCATAAATGGTGAACCTCTTGAGCGGGTGTCGGAGGCTCGCAATCTAGGTGTTCTCATGGATGGTAGGCTGCAATTCGAAGGACATTTGTTGGAGACCATGCGAAGTTGCTTTTACAGACTAAAGGTTTTGTATCGGATCCGCGAGTGTTTGAGTGTTGACATGCGTGTAAAGTTGTGCGATTCCCTCGTTCTCTCCAAACTGAACTACGCAGACACAGTGTACGGTAGTTGTTTGCTGGCGCGATCCCGAAAACTAATACAGCGAATACAAAACGCTTGCGCGCGTTTCTGCTTTCCGGTCCCCCGCCGATCTCATATTACTCCTTTTTTAAACCAACACGGCCTAATGAATATGGCTGCTCGCCGCAAACTGCACCTTGCTTCTTTGCTTTTCGGGGTAATAAAATACAAAAGACCTCCCTACCTCTTTGAAAAGCTAAAGTTTTCACAGCGTGGCGTGAGGTTAGCTACGCGTCTTTTATGTCCTCGGCACCGCACGATTGCATTTCGAGGTAGCTTCCGTTTCGCTGCCTCGAAATGCTGGAATGATCTGCCACCACCGATGAGGAACTCAAATTGCCTAGCAACTTTTAAACAAAAACTTAAAAATATGCTTCTTACTTCACAAATAAATTCAGCATAAGCTCTCGTGCGGTGCTTTCCACTGCCCTCCCTTTCCCTCTTCCCAACTAATCATTTGGCTTAATATATATCTGTCCCGTCGCATCTCTAAACTTAGCTCAATCACAGACACAATTACACCAGATATTCCCTTGCACACATACTTAAACATACTTGCACACACACACACACACACACACACACACGCACACACACACACACACACACACACACACACACACACACACACCTTTTCGCCTGGCACTACTGAAAATCAGCGTCACGTGATGATCTAATCTCGTGACACAAGCTGAGTAGTGACCGTTTTGGACACCATTGAAAGTACTTATATTACTTAGTTATTGTGCCTACTGTTATTTTATTTTATTTTTTATCTGTCTATCTGCCATCTGAATTTCTGCCATGTACCTAAATGTGTGTCTGAATAAATTATTCTTATTCTTATTCTTATTCTTATTCTTACTCGTATATCTACGTAGGTAAACATGCCTAATCTTCGACCTATCCCTTACCATCCCGTGTAATTGTGGTCGAGTTCTTGCCTGTTTCTTGTTACAAAATCTCGGTATCAACATCACTATCTACATTGTATTCATTTACTTATCGTTACTTTTTCACTTAAAGTTGGTCATTATAATATGTCCGACTGGGATTCTATTCTACTACGTTAATACGATATCGCGTTTGACGTGTTTTAGAATCGTTTATGTCACAGTCGCCATTATTGTAAATGACGTAAGAGTTATCAAAACGTTGACAATACGGAAACACGTCAAAGACGATATCGTTATTACCGTGTAGAATCCCAGCCCTGTTCTTCTTTCGATAGGTGTAAATTGGTTGCATGTTTCGAGTAGTTAGCATGCAGTTCTATTCTCGGCGTGTTATTTCCGGGTTCGTTTCCGGCTGCGAACAGCCCGGTGCCTACACTACAGTAATATTTTTGCACTTATTCTTATTTATTTTATTATACCACCAGGGTAAGGACCAAATAGTTGGACCATAGTTAAGCGTAGTTAACCATACAAACAACAAAAGTGAAAAAAGTTCCGTTGTGACACGACAATTATTCCTACAAATGTATGGCTAATTTTCGTGTCACAACGGAAAAGTTTAATAGAAAATTTAATTGAGTGAGTCAGCGTGGCCAACTTTTTGGTCCTTACCCACCACCGTTTTGTAACTGTAAAGTTGTCAGAGTTCGATACCCGTTTGTCTGAGTCGCCTGACGTCACCCTACAACAAAACTGCCATAATTCGAAACAGCACGTAAATTTTTACAGCAAAAGTTTATGGCGCTGTAACAAAGTGCCGCAGTCACCGAGAACAGTAGTGCGGCGCCCGTTATGTCGAAACGGGCATGCCTTGTAGTACATTAAAACGCGACAAAGATTACATCTACAGTATTTTGATGTATGCGAGAGTTCGTAATTCGGGCGTGTATCAACTATAAAGCACTTGAGAGACGAGACTACGGTCGAAAGCGGCAAACTGGCTTTTTAGCAATTGCATGTATATAATATTTACTGTAATAATCCCTAATAGTTTTATTTTTTTAAGTACGTAATTTTACCCGACTGTGGCAAAGCCCAAAAGGAGGGTTTGACCTGTATGTATGTCCGACTCTATGTTCCCTCGTAGCGGCTGGATGGATGGGCCGATTTCAACAAGCGAGGTGTCGTTACATTCGTCTTAACGTCGCAAGTGTCATTGGCTACTTACAATAAAACCAAAAACATATATAGACGACATTATCAAAACATGCAGTAGGGTTTTAAAAACTTGCTTTTTGTTAGACTTATTTGCAATACCCTAAAGGGGTCTTACGTGCTGTAACAACTTGTGTAGCGTTAGTGTCTAAGTAAATAAATATCTACAGAAGTCATAATCATGGCATCCCAGTTCAACATAAATTATGTATGAAGTAAGGTTCTGTGTGCTTTCGAAGCTCAATTATTAAAAACTGCGCGGATGCTCGACGCAATCCGAGCGTGCGTGACCCGCGCCTCGCGCCCTCTGCACCTCCTCCTATTATACACTGACCCGCGTGGTGGCTTAATCCAAGGCTAGATGTATCCACATTCAATCTGGTAATCTTTTTGTATTGCGACTTGTGACTTTAGCTATTTAGGTTGTTCAATCAAGTCTTCCCTGTGCCGGTACCTAGGCAACCTGTAGGGAGTATAAAAGCGTAGATATATACTACACCGTTTGACTAACAGTCTTACTAAACTAAAGCGAAATAACTTTAATGGCAGATAAAGATAGTATATGTAATCCATGTAGGTAAATCGTTTAACAGTGTCATAAAAATGCCAGCTTCACACGTTTAAAAAGGAATGGCTATTAAAAGCGGCGACTTCATCGTTCTTGGTCGTTATGAGCGCATTCCCCGCATTTCTTCACTTGGTGCGTCAAAAGTCCACGTAGTAGCCGATTTCAGGCGCGGAACGTGTTAGCACATTCAATGCCAGGGTTTCTAATGTCTATGCATAGTTAACCCGTTGTTGAACTGTTGGCAAGGATTGTGCTGCGTCGTGGGTGCGACAGAATGCACCGGTGACATCATGTTGATCAACATCGCGCTGAGCCTTGACCACAAAACAAACATATACTTAGCTTGCTTTTATATTTACGTTCGTACAAACTGACATAACAAAGTAAGAGTGATTAGATAAGAACCGATGAAAAGTAAGTTTATTTGTATGGCATGCAGAAGGCTAACGAACTTACAGACGAGTGGGGAGAGCTCGAAGATATTTGCAACCTTAAGATGGTTAATGCGTACTAGCCTTGTAGGACTTATTCGTAGATGAAATAACTCTGTTAACACAGAGGTCATATTTATTTGTGTTGCGGTGAAGTTTCTAAAGGATTCTGCGTAAATTCTGGTTTTTTAAAGTCCATCAACAAGGGGATCTAATAGGCTAGTTGACTCTGTTTTAAAGTAGATCTCAAGTTATTAATTATTGTCCGATTAGATGAAAAAAAATATTCCCATATTTTTTTAGGACCTACAAAACCGCAAAACTTTATTTTAAAAGTTTAGTTTTCGTTAACAGGCGAAAACGCTTACAGCCATATTAGTCTATAGATTATCTGTGTTGTGACGTCATACGGGCCGAAAACAAACATTTGATATTTGACGAGAGCATTTGACATATAAATAAACAATTTATCATTTTCGAAACCTCGATACTTTTATTAATAAAAACAATGACTTCCACCAGTTTACATGGAAAATATAGTAATTAACGTTATTGTATATTCCGAGAATGCAAGAATACATCAATTACGACCCCAGGGGAATTATGGATTAGAATGCCCAGTGAAATAAATATGCGGAATACATGGCTAAAACTTGCTAAAAAGGATCCTGACTTTTCGACTGAAACAATTTTTGTTTTTTTTGCGAAGATCACTTTGATGTTAGTATTTACATAATAAGTTATTCAGTTTCTACAGAAACTTTTATCTTCAATAATAATAAGCTCGGCAGAGCAGAAATCTGGATTCAAGGCAAAAAAATTACCGACCATCAATGTGTCGATTCTTGGTAAGTTTGGGCTATCTGCATTCACGAATCCAACATCCATGATTGCTCTTATCAATAAAACTAGAAAGCAGTAATAATAATACACAGATTAGGTTTTTACTAATGTTAAAACGACTACGATCATAACACAACCTCAAAAGTCCATGAGTCATAAATGTCAATGTCATGTCACAGCACAGAATACCATTGCGAATTTCACTCGTATAAGAACCGACATGAAGTTTGCTTAGAGTCCTATGACGTCACAACAAGTCCGACAGCGTTTTCAGAGTTCAAAATAAAAAATAAAAATGAACAATTTTAAATAAAAAATACGTAGCCATCTTACACTTTTAATATCTGAAATCGATAAATATTGGTTTCTTAAGTCTAATACTACAGAAAATAATAATTTATTAAGCCAAATTTAATATGAGGCAAGTAGCCTATTCTCAGGCTCTTTAACAGCGATATCCAGCTCATTGTCAGTGCTACTCAGCGGCGGTGGTCCGTGAAGGACCTTTGCTGCTTGCTTTAACGTCCACAATTACCCCATTAAGCCATTGCGTTATTGTTCTTTTATTAAATGTCCAAGGGCGTGTTACTACTAAAGCTAGGTTAGTCGAAATCATTACCAAGCCAACATTATGGTAACTAAAACCTGTGTAGAAGCTTGTTTGTTTGCCTGGCCTCTGACGTGGGATGCTGATTCATTCACCTCGACTTCTACGCCATTACCGTTCTCAAATCGCTATTTTACCACAAGCTATTTTAGTTATATCTTCTTTGAGAAAAATTCGCATCGCTCATATTTCATGTTTACGAACATTGCGTGCGTTTCACAACAGTAGTATAAAAGCCATTAATCTCACCGGGCGGCGATCAATCAAAGCTAAAAAAAGATATCGATTGAGAGTATTCCACTTGTTTCTACAAGCTTAACTGTATCATTCTTGCAAGAGCATTTCGCAATCTGTATTAAACGAAAAACTACTACATGTACATATATATACATCAAGCTTGAAACTATTATTAACAATCTAGAAACATTTGCAACGGCGCCTTCTCGGCATATTTCGCTCGGCCCGTACTAATTTCGTAGACCATTCTTATTGAAGCCTTCATGGCAGAGTTGCAACCAATTACATTCAGATATCTAAGGAAGTGATTATGATTAGAAAAAGTTCACACGCGTTCTTCCTGGTTTTTATTAAAATAAAGCTCACGAGGAATGCGTACAAGGGAGACTATCAGCAGAACATGAATGAGCACTATCATGATTAGACGCTGACGTATTGTGTTGTTTGCCAACTTTTCAGTGACATCAGGTCGCAAGATTTTGGTTTTTGTAGCTTCAAATTGGTCAGGGACGATGTAATCCCTGTTGTTTTGGAAAGAACGTAAGACAACAACTCGGGGCAAATCGCGGAGAAGTTCGATTAGTATTCTGTAAATGTCTCACAAGCGCTAAGATTTTCCTTAACGATTGTATTTTCCTTATAAGTTTCTCCATTCATTGTATATTTTGATGGTTATGATTCTGTGAATAGTCTGTTTCATAAAACATGTTTGCCCTTCATTGCCGACTTGTGAAGTCTCGTGGGTTTAACAAGGTCATGCCTCCAGACTGGTTATGAAATATGCACTTCGAAAACAAAAGTGGTCGCACTTAAATTTATGTACAAAAGGCAAAAGGATATCGCTTTGCTCGAAAATCCGGAACAAATCTGTCGATTCCAATCCGAAGCCACAATGCATTTAATGGTACGAGGTATTGTCCACCGCGGCGGTCGCTATGGTTGGTGCATCGATCGCAGATAGTGCCGCTCTGGTTGCTCTCAATGCTGATTCATTGCTCAATTGGTTTGAACTTGAAGCCTTTGTGGAAACGAATTAAAACTCGTAATAGTCACAACGTGTTCGCAAATCACCGTTGTGGCTGTCCGATTGGACGAAAGATGAATCACAGCGGCTAGTTATGGAGTTATTGTCATTGCTAATATGGATAAAATAGCATACATATTCTAAACAGGGTGAGGACCAGCTACCTTAAGGTCCTTTTGATACGGACCACCAATATAGAAATGAATGAAAAACGATGCATGATTGATGGCAGTATTTTGTAAAGCACTGCCAATTTGTTAAACCTTTGGAATTCTTGGATTTCAATGTATTCGCTGAAGTTCATTGCAAATACAGCCATCGTCGGCAAACAACGGAGGTCCGTCTCGCCTGACCCTTAACCGCTTGACGGCAGGGAGTCTAAACAAACGTGCTTCTCGAGTATTGCGCCCACGAGCCGAGGACCGAGGTCGACGGCCTGACGTTATACTCTTATTTCAGTCTTAATCATCCATGTATTTATTTCTGGGCCATATTTATACAGCTAAAAGTATCTATTTGTTAAGGCGTAAAGTGGCAATATTTGTTGTCAATTCAACGTATAATTAGATCAGTATTGCCATTATGGAGTACGTTTACGTGTAACGTGTCTTTATTAAATTGCTGCTGCTTGAAACAATTTCTCTCCCGAAGCTTCTTGTCTAATCCAGAGACGCGAGCAGTTGAAACTTGTAGCGAACACATATCACACCGTCGCACGTACCACGTACCAACAGACAGTTCCCATCTTGTCTCATTTGTTTACATTTACATAAGTCAACATGAACAGGTTTCTATCCGCCGATAAGCAGTTTGTGAGTCAGAGCCGTGTTTACGTTATGGCGTGTTTATTTATTTGTTTTTTCTTATTTCAGGTAAGGAATCCCTCGTGGAGCAGAGTGCTGGAGTGTTCGATGAGCTGATGTTGGTATGCGATAATTAAGGATGGAGAAGACAATATTACATGTTACTTTTACTGTAAAAATTTCTGTCATCCCTTACTAAATCCAATATTCGTCACCCATTAGATATTGCTTATGGGTTGAAGAATTATTTACTCATTCTTTATCGAAAACAGGTGAAATTTTCTTGCTTACTCTCTGGAGCCACCTGTCACCACTGTGACTAAATCACTGGAGGTACTACAGATACAATGGTTATGCTTGACTGAAGAAAACAACGACCTGGGAGCTTTTGGTCTATGTCAAGTAGAGCTCACTGTGAACCCCTGTTCTTTTGGTTATACTCGTATCTATAAGATCACCAGGCAGGGTCCTCCTAGTATTAACTTCTTAATTTATATTACCTGGGATCTGTGGTGATATCGGTCGGTGGATATTATGGTATTATTATTGTTTTTTTTTTTAACAATAACAAGGTTACCCACGCAATGCGTTTAATTTGCTTTTCTATATTCGGGCAAATTTTCGAAAAAAATATTAACATTTTACTCTCATTAAAATGTTAACAAGCTCCAAAATCTATATGCGACTGTCTAAAATATTATCTAAATGCTGGTTATCCTCGGTGATCGTAGCGATCATGTTTATTATAATAACTATGGTGTCTGTCCAGCAGAGGAGATTTTTCGTTACAATACATTACGGAAGTGCCATTTATTTAATACACCTATTATTAAGGTATACTAGAAAGTTGATAAGCTTTGCGCCGATATTTTTCAACATCCGGCTGCCTTGATTACATGCTTTTTTTCTTTCATTCCACAATAATGGTCTTAGACACCGCTATTGGTATTATTACTAGAGTTATGTCATTCATCTGTTCGCGTACAGGATGTTATTCGGTGTTCATATTAAAGTTTTTGATTTTCGTTTAAGTGTCGAGCACGATTTTTTTAATCAAACATGTGGACGTCTTAATTTAATTTTAACTAGCGGTCCCGATTCGATTCCCAGTATGGGCAAATATTTGTGTGATGAGCGAGAATATTTTTTCTGACTCTTGAATGTTTTCAATAATTTCGTATTTAAGCATGTATTTCTCTAAATATAAGTTTGTTTATCGTCAGTGTTAGTTGACGCTAGCGTAGACTCGGTTTGTGTAAGATTGTCCCCTGATACTCGTATTATTATGGATTGAGATAGCTTAGAATAGCGCGTTCTACATTAATAATTTACTATGTCTAGAAAAACGTACACGGAAGAAATAAA
Source organism: Acleris holmiana (assembly GCA_949316455.1). NCBI lineage: Eukaryota > Metazoa > Arthropoda > Insecta > Lepidoptera > Tortricidae > Acleris > Acleris holmiana. The sequence goes on from OX438784.1 coordinate 309,887, forward strand.
AGTGATTGATTCATTTGAAACTTCGTTAAGGATTTCGGGATCTTTTAGAATAGGTACTTTCAATTCTGTGATTCAGCATTACAATCATGAAATCAGACAAACGGACAAATTAACTTTTTTAAACAATAAGATAGAGAATTCTCCCATTCTTTAACTGAATCTGGATCGTATCAACTGTCATGCAAACAGCTTAGCGCTTCAAAACGGCTTCAGCTGATAAGAGCAACGAGATGAGCGATGCAATCTCCCAGAATAGGCGCAGTGAAAGCCCGAGATGGTGAAGCCTCTAGATTGCATCTGACACGTGTTGGCATTTGGCTTTCTATTTTTTGCGTATTGCAGGCTAATTTCAGAATAGGGCCTGTGATGGACCGCGCCTGCAGCTTATAATGTAACGTGAAGGCGCCGTAACGGCGGCCGAGAAAGTTGCATCGCTGATTATACGGCGTCACGTTCAAACTTGGGAGATGGATTGTTATTGATGGCTCTATGATGCTTTTTGCCAAAGTAATTATTGTATTTGCTGCAAATCTCATATTACTCCACTATATTTTAATGATGCGCGTTACGCAGAAAAATCTACACAAATAAAACCAAATCAGAAGAGAAGTTTCTGTATATGTAATGTATAAACTTTTTATATTGGTTACGCGTTCGAAATACTGTTCCTAAGCTTTATGCATTTTGTCCCTTAACGTCGGTGTTCACGCTTTCCATCAATTTGCAGCCTAATGGCTGGCCTGGCTGGGCTGGTGGTCGGGGAAAGCAGACCAGGTGATGCCGTAATTACATCTCACGCCGAGGGCAATCATACCGAGCCATTTGTAATTTTGTATCTTGTTGGAAATATCCAGATCGCCAGTTACAAAGGAATTTTCCTGTTTATAATTATCTTTCTTCGAATTTGTATTATACTACTCCATTGACCCAGGTGTTTCTGAATTTGATACAGATTCGGAAATGTTTCGCATTGAATTTTATTTAACGAATTTTGCTTCGCATTTTGAGCTTCCTATTGTTCTAGTGGTCACAACAAGTGACATTGACATTCCGCGCGCCCGGACAAGAAACCATGTAAAGTAAACGATTAATTTTATGTGTGTGTTAAAATAACAATAGATTGGATCATCTGTTGTGACTAAGCACTATGCACATGTGGATCATATGGCACATATTATGTCAGTGACGTCAGCAGAGGCCGGGGGAAACCGGTGGAAATTAACTTCATCCTGTCGTTGAAAGCAGAGCTATCGCATGGATGTCGGTGAAGGGCAAATAAAGGAACACGTTTTCATCGTATTTCGGTTTTTCTTTAAGTGTATGTAAGTAAAATAAGGCATCGAAAACGAGATAAGACTTAATAGTCTTAAATTTACATCTGACCTTGAGAATTAATGCAGGCGTGAGCGGTCTTTAGAATCTTGAGCGATTGTATAATTATAATGCAAATTGAAGCCTTAATGAGTTGACTTTGAACAACGAATGAATGCTTTCTATTTCAAGACTCAACAACGTTCGCTGATGCTTCTATAATAACGATGTTCGTGACAATGTAATTACGGCGTGAGTAAACTTTACCGCGGACTGTTATTCTAGCGAGTTCTCCGTATACGCGTCGAAGATGGAATCGTCTATTTATCTAAATCATACCAACGGAGAAAGGCATCTGATTGACAGCACGATTTGTCAAGAGTATCTCTCCCTGGACACGATGACAAATTACCGATCCACAGGGTTCTGACCCCGAACCCCGTTACAAACAGGTGATATGCTTTTTACCTCCACATTAATCATCATTACACTGCCGGCTAGTTTCTCTATCGGGCAAAGTAAAGCTTTCAACGCCGCAAACATAAACCTCCTTTCTTAATGGAATGGAACTTGTAGCGAAGCCGTTGTATTCTCTTTTCAATCCGTGTTGTGCATTTCGCTTGTCAGTCTAAATTGCATTAAACGTTGTATCAGCATGTAAAGTGAAAATCAATAGACGTTGCACAAGGGTGAAAGTTGGCTCCATTACTCTTTGTACTAATTTGTTAAGTAACATTGATAACGTGTTAATTTCTCGCTGGCGAGCAGGTCACGACTGCCATTGTATTTTCTTCATTTTCTTTGTCTTTACACTATAATATCTTTAGCATCTCTCTCTCCTTATTAATTACCTGAAAGATTTATTACTTGAGTTAGAAACTTGGTGGTAAACATTCCATTGAGCTGCAATCCTGCAGTGGGCGCGGAGAAACCTCCGTAATAGCTCGCGATGCCTGCAATGGCTGTCGTTATTGCAACTACTGCAAGCTAATGGAATTTTTACTAATGAGCTTTCATGTCCGGTCGCTAGTTTTTGTTGGTAATTATTTCCTTAACTTTTCTTAGTTGAAAGTTTTGGCCTACGTGTTATGTATAAAAAACTAATAATTTCCTCAGTGTATGTATGCGAATTACATTATTTGTAGATTTTGTGAAGAAAAGTTTTCGTTTTTAAGCGCATCACATTAGCACCTTAAGAAGGTAGCAATCCCGCGCACGTGGAACGACTGTAATGGCGGCGATTAGCTATGAGATGCGCCGGCGACGGCGATGATAGCACTTGCTCTGCCATTAACTGCAGCAATTGCGTTCGTAATGCACTCGGAAACTCGTTGAAAGTAAACGATGCAATTACTAATGCTTACCTTACTCCCAATCCTCGTACAAATATGCATGGAGTTTATTTCGATATAAAATAATAAATTATACTCGTAATTAAATATTAGGGAACAATATCACCCAAATTGACCTAGTCCCAAACTAAGTTGTAGGCTTGTGCTATGGGTACTACAATGACAATGATAAACATAATTATATTATTATACATCCAAGACTCAGGAACAAATACTTTTTTGACTCATATTTCATGTTTGTTTACATTTGAAACTGAGACAGGATTTATTATATTAGGATTAAACGGTATAAATAAACTATAGATATGGGAGAATGGACTGACTAAGGCAGTGTACAGTCAAGGGCAAAAATATGTATATACTTTAGTATCTTGTTTATTTAACGTCATGTTTAAGCTGTCATATGAAATTGTGACAGCGATTAAAGCGGCAAGGTACTAAAGTGTATACATACTTTTGCCCTTGACTGTACCTACTTATAGAAAAAAGTTCTGAATAGAAAAGAAGAATAGATCAGATGCGAAACTCACTTCGGTAGTGAGTTTCGCTTCTAACATACATAGATCTACGGGATCTAAGACAAATGTGTGCCAAACTCCGAGCCGAGCGTAATAAAATACTTTGGGAAAAGTTAAGGGTAATTTGGTTAGGCTTGTAATTTTGTGGAAATAAGAGTCCTCGTTAGCTGAACAAACAGCGAATGATGTATGGAGCAAGTTGGGTCTTCCTCGGGGGGATACGTACGTTGGTGTTACTAAGTTGCCCACCGGGACTAGAAATACTCGGCCCCGCGGCTTCGTTTCAACATCCTAAGCCTCTTGAGTACCACGATTATAGCTCTTACTATCAGCTAAACAATGCCTGTTTACAATCATAGTACGCTACATTGCGTTATCGTGCATGTACTGACACATTGTTCCATATCAATTCTACTCGCGACCGTGTTCCTAATCGAGTAAATTTATAGTCTTTAATAGCATGCTGCATGTGACTGCATTGGCAATATGGTGGGTGAATCATTTGTATGTAAACCGTACCGGAATGCTAACGACAACATTAGCGTCGTATATCTAACTGTAAGCTTTTTGCTATTTGATATCAACCTGATCGCAGAAGGCGACTTGATAATTGACAGCGGTGAGTCAGCTTCCAAATTTGTATAGACGTAACCCAGCTCCTTGATTGATGTATAAGATCGCGTGTGCGTTCTCGGTTTCGATATTGCGAGCCGTATGAGCAACGCTCTCAATCACCCGGCAAAAAGTGATAACGATTATTCGTGATTGTACGCCACTTGGGACTGTTCGGAGAATGAGGGAAAAAGTGGACATGGGCGTGAAGGAATCCGTGATATCACATGTGAAGGATTCCGTGAAGGAATCCGTGACGTCAAAAAATAATCGATTCTTTACTGTAACAGTCACAAATATAAGAATAAGAATGGTTTATTTCGACAAAAATTTACATAAAATGACATATGGCAGATTGCATTGAACAATATAAAGTTTTTAATGAAGCCCCTTGTGATATTGATCTTACAAATGTCTTTAGGCCTAACAACCTAGGTGTGTTCGGTTAGCTCGTTCTCGTCATAGGAAAAAATACGAGTTTCACTTGTCCAAATTTTGCCTTTAGCGACATAGTGTTGTGATTGAGGTGTTTAGTAATGTTTTTTTTTATGACTATATAATATTATAATAGGGAGTTTATAGTATTTTTTTCAACATTGCATGCCTAAGATAGGTAAAAGAGAAGCACATTCTGTCACACTAGGAACTGTCCAAATACTTACTGTGTTCTTGCAATAAACGTCCTTGTCTATATCTTTGAAGTTAAAGATAAAATAGGTGCATTATCACGGCTCATATTTAGATTAAAATTGTTAACCCATGGGACAAATAAGGATGAAAGGAATTTCTCGATTTTAGTTAGGTACCGTTTTATAGTCTGCGAGTGGTATCGTCCTGGCGGATGACGCCACGGACGCGGCTTGAATCGCGATTACTTTTTTAATCAGTAGTCTACGGTCTCTGTAGTTAATAAATCGATCGCAGGGGAATGCGCGGGAAAGGCAAATGTGCGGGATTTATATAGACAGTTCTGATTGCGGACTGATATATGCACGGGAGGTTGCTATTTGCTAGTTCTTTAATTTCTCAATTTATTGCTGACAGCTGATACATTGATTTACATTCAACTAGCTTCTTCTTTAGTTTAATAATCATTGTGTCAGTTTTTTGTCCACGTTAGTACAGTCGGAGCGCGATAGCGTGCCGTCAGCCATCTCACCTGTTATTTTGTCTTGAGTCTGTTTTTGCCGGGTGAGTCACTGCGCGCATAGACGGGTTTTTGCGATGTTTTTTTTTGAGTATTATTTGAACGTAATTGTATAATGTGGCTGGAGGATTGTTGAACCGCAGAGCGTATGCTAATAGTCCATTTGTAAGGTTTGAATGTCTACGGCTCAATTTTGTATTAGATATTACTTATATGGTAATTAGATAATACTTATATGTATGGTAGACAGAACGACATGTGAATCGACGACCTGAGGCTGTATAATCAGCTGCCAAAATCTGCCAAATTGCAGTGAAAGAGACCGAAATATATGAGTCTTATAAATCTATCACTTTCACTGACTGCAGTCTTTAACTTGGCAGGTTGCAAGAGCTCGTATGAGCTGTCAAAACCTGACCGTTCCAGACAGTTTAACGAGGCGAATAATACATAATTATGCGATAGGCGGTCACATAATTAGAAACGCCTGCGTTTTTCCCATTTAAACCTCCTCGTATAGGAGTCATATGTAAAACTCCTTTAGTTCTATCCATTTTACTGGCTAGAATTTGTCAGGTTCAAAAACACAATACGGCCTCTAAAGTTCTTTAAATTTAACGACTGTGGAAGTGTGAAGATAGTCTGGAGAATGTAGACTTAGGCTACATATACTATATCGTCACTACTTTGAAAAACCCTCGTCCTCATGTTTCGTGATGTTTTAAACTTCAATATGAAGAGAAAGAAATTTAAAATCGTACATCACGAAATATGAGGTACGAGGTCTTTTCAAAGTAGTGACGATATGCACCTGCTTTGATAGTTGACGTTGAAGGTTGCACAAATCTGCTGGAGGCGACGCATGACTAATTATTGTAGCGATATGATGATTATGATCAAAGATAACACGATATCGCTTTCAATGCTCTTTTATTTTTTTATTACGTCATCGATGATTCTACCAATGTCAAGGTTCACGATGACTCATTTAGTGATTGTTGTCTTGATCGTGATCTAAAAAAAGAAAACTGCTACGGGCACAATTGATTAAAGTTTATTTATTTACCAAGCGCAAAGGGAGAATTAACTTTAGTTTAGGTAACTTTTATTTAATTAGACAGAAGTACTTTTGTTTACCTCAGGGCATTTTAAATATATGTGCTCTATATAGGTTGCCTTCTTAATTTATCGTTGATGTGAAATTTGCTATAGTTTTTACAACGATAAGTACTCGTATGTCACTTCACCAGCGTTATATTACACATCTGGCGTTTATCGAATATTTTAGTGTGTCCTGCATGCGTTGCATGGCTGCTGCGCCGGAATCTTAGCGCAGTGTTTGACGTTGTTTATATTTTAATGACGCGTCTCGTCGCAGCTTGAAGCTTTCATCCTTTAAGTGGATAAACAAATTTAGAGTCGTTAACATTAACGGCCTAATCAAATAACTTCTTTAAAGTTCGGTGCCTGGTTGTGTCCTTGACTCTTAATATCTTATATTATTCGTACGCTGCTTTTGACCGCCGTTATCCTGTACTGTTTGTTGTGGTTTTCCTCACTAATCAGTAACCACAGAGCTCGATAGTGAATAATGAATTAGAATATATAGCGACCGCTGGGGTTCGAAGTAGGTACCTTCCGACAGCAAACACCATTGACTACTGCCACTTGAAGATAACACTGAACAGTCAAAAACAAACGACCGTTCACTTCATAAAGAAGCACACCCCTCATCAAAGGCCACCCACTTCAAAGGCTTCAACAGCTTTGTCTTCGGGCTATAAAGATTCTAGTGCTAATAAGGAAATAAATTGGTAGCCTCTGGAGCTAATGTGCGACACGGAAGTGAGCCGCTGGCTATGTGCCAAGTGCCCACGTATTTATACGCATTCTGGTGAGTTTGGCTTGATGCGTGATCGTATTTGGTGTAAAATGCTGCCATTAGGTTGATCCTATGGCCGATAAATATTAGTCTGAATTACGTGGATTAATTTCACTTCCTCTAGGTTTGGGGATCGAATTCGTCAGCGTAGAAGTTGTATTTCCGTAATGTGATGGAGGATTTATGATGTCTTCCAGCATTAAGAAGAATCATCATCAGCCGAAGGATAAAATTTTTCACTGTTACTAGACCTACCCCAAGGATACGCCAACTCGATCAGTTCTTGGAGCGTAACTACAATTAAATTAATTTTAGTTACCAATCTCTCAATAATCTCCTTTAAAAGCGGGATATCTCTCACCCGGAAAAATATTTTCCAACTGATGACAATTTAAAACCATTTAGAACTGCAATGGAAGCGAACCATTTTTAGCTTCCCCTATTCCCCGCCTGTCACTCTCAATGCTCCTTCAACAATGCTTCATAGAACACCATCAGTGCCTGGCTTTTTAACTCCTTTCAAAGTGGAGCCAAAGATCTTAGTTAAAAAATAACCTGTCACGTGTCGTGTTTGTTATTTTACACGCAGTAAGGATTAGGGAAGGCGATGAGGGGCTTCGCGAGGTATTCGTGCGGCGCGCGGTATTCATTAACTAAATTAATTACACCTGTCGGGCTCGAAATAGCGCCTAGGGTTCATGGCATTTCGCTCTTCAAAGCGCTATCGCGACTCATGCGAGTTGATGTGGAAGTATTTAGTGGCCGTTTCCGTACTCATAAGATGTATTTGGATGAGCGCCTGCCATCTAGATCTGTGTTTGTTCTCCTAGACTTATTATTTTTAGTTTAATGTTATTAGCCTTACATTTGTATTGATTTTATTTGTTCAAGCTTTAATCATTATTATTTATTACTTTATTAAGTACTTGTAATGTAACTTACTTTTAAGTATTTCTGTACTTTTGTTTGAAAAAATGACCTTCTGCTGGAGTTTCTTGGCGCTTCTTCTCCGCAATGATGGTCTTATCTGAAGCGCTAGTAAATTCACTTCATATTACCGACGTGTAAAAGAGCCCCATGGGGGCCTATTTACTGAATAAACATTTTGATTTTGATTTTGATTTTGTGACATATCTTCCAGTATCGGTTTCTGATCGGACTCAGTGCGTAAATTGCTCTTACCGTAAAGTTTTTTATGCAGAAGGTAAACGAACACACACGTCACCTGATGGTAAGTGGGTCCTGAGATCCATAGGTCCATAGATTTGCAAGCTCACGACAGTATTCTCAAGACTGAAAATGCATTACCAACCCTAAAGACTTAGATAAAAAGCTTTTCTACGCTAGACACGATTATTTTAGTTACTTTTATACAGCAACTAGCTTTTGCCCATGACTCCGTCCGTGTAGAAGTCGTTTATAGCTGTTCCCTTGGGCACTGTCCAATTTTCCGTCCGTTTCGTGGTTTAGGAGTTAGCGGTAATACATGTTGTCCGCGACTTCTTTGTCGCTTGGATCTCCCTTTCTATCTAGTCTGTAACGATAGAGAAGCACAGAGCGTCAAGCGATATAATACAACTTGTCCTAGCCGTACAGACAGACAGACGTGGAAAGTGACTTTGTTTTATACTATGTAGAAATAACAACCTTCTGTGAAAAATTATGTAACTGATGGTGAAAACCGAATTAAAATCCGTTTCGTGGGTAATGAGGAGTTCGCGCTGTCAGAAATGCGGAAAGCGACTTTGTTTTATACTATCCCCCTTACTAATACCTACATACATACCTACATAACATCACGCCTTCATTCCCAGTGTGGGGTAGGCAGAGCTACACAAATACCAACAACTCTAAAAATACTTGTTAATAATTCTATAACCACATTTTGCACAAGTAGGCTGAGATGATTACTAGTGACAGGTTGCGAGCCCATCGCCTAACAATACTACAAGCCTTTATTCCCTTAGTCGCCTCTTACGACATCCACGGGAAGACATGGACGGGCACTATTCTAACCCGCAAACCACACGGGAAAAACACACTAATAAACGTTGAATAAACTTGAAATAGCTAAGCCATGCTTTGTCCTTATCTGTCATTGCGACATTTGAATTCGATGGATAAGGACAAAGAATGGTATAACTATTCCAAGCCTATTCCTCGTTTACTAGTAAGGGGGTGAATGTTGAGAAGTAAAAAATGGAAACCGGCATTTTGAGGTGATTTGGCACTAGGTTTCTAATAGTACATAGCTGTGTCTTGGAAAGCGCAAGAAAAACATGAGAAGGTATTATGGTTCACAGCTGTAAACATATTGACAAAAGGTTTACAATGTTTTTATCGCTTTATGCATTTGCTCGCAGCTTGTCTCTCACTCGTCCCGTTAAAGTTGGTTCAACAAAGTTAGCTTATAGCGTGCTGTTTTTGTAAGCTGTTTGTCTTTCTTTGGTTTAAAACCACTGAAGCGCAACCCGTTAAAATTACAGCAACTTAGGTATTCATGTCGTTTGTACAGCATAAGGAATGGTTGTTTTAGGTTATTATCATTTGTTCTTCAAAATAGTAATAATATAACGACTTTATGAGGTCAATCTTGTACTATAATACTGTCTTTATTGAATTCCAATATTTGTACCTATATTTTCCTTGCCGACTCCCGCAGCGCAAAAGAAAGAGTTCTAGAACATGAAACGAACTACGTAGTCACGAGGGGGCGTCACGACCCGCCCGGGTGCTGATTCATTTGCCAACTTTACTCAAAGTAGATAAAAAAAATAGACGCTATGGGGTATTCTTTGTACAACCCCGAAGAAATTTACACCCTTTGTTGTTCAAACTAAACATAAATTACAGATCAATTTAATTAATTACATTTATGACCAGAAGATGGTTAATGTTTTTACTGGCCGATTGTAATAGGTATATTGTTGTTGGGAGCAGCCGGTAGGTAAAACACAACAATATTTCTGAACCAAAATTAGGTATACACCTTATCGCGCTTGTGTGAGATTATTAGGTGTCAGTTGAAAATCTTATTTTATTGAAGAAGAATTAGATTGTTTTTGCCATTTTATTGTATTGCTTTTAACTCGGGCGTCATTACTGTCAAGTAAATACGAGCTGTCATAACTGTCATAAGGTTGACAATACGATAACATAATTATCAAAAGCAATTAAGTAGTTATCACCTAGAAGAATAGAGCCCCGATGTGTAATGTTTGTAGTGAATAATCATACGACATTGTAGGTACGTCGAAAAAGTTCGTATTAATCTTGCTTTTCAATTAGCTTCTCTCAATGATGAAGAAGCCGACTAAGAAAGCAAGATAAATGTGTACTTCTCCGACGAAATACGATGTCGTATGTTTAAACACCACGTCTTTACATAGGTATAGGTTCACTCAATTAGGCAGCTTTATACGACACTGAACTCGACTAACCTGCCTGCTGCCTGTAGCAAACATACCTATTAGGGCTTTTTCCTAGCAAATAATGCAATCTGCTTAATATATACCTGCACGGCAGAGGCGTACTCCCATGGCTTGGAACAGAAGTTAATACACGTTATGTACTCGTAGGTGTTTAGAATCGTCGACGTAGAAGACTTAAATACGAATGATTTTAAATGATGGCGAAACCAGGTACTCGTCATATGCATAAGGGTGTTTTATTTATTTGGTTGCGAAACCAAGGTGATGCGGGGATCGTTGAAGGACCACCAGATCCTAAGATCTGGGTTATGTGTGCCAGATGGCGGACAAGCTCTAACTGGCCCTGAAGAATGAAAGACGACGCGAGTGGAAATTAATAATGTAGAAGTGTAAAAGAAAAGGACAGGACTTACCGCTATGGCCCTGCTGGCATCCAGATCGGAGCAGTCAGGGATTGTCTGTTCAGTCGATTTTGTCTCGGTCGGTGTCTTTTCAGTCGGCGTGCACTGGATCTAATATTTCTTTACGTTGCGGGATGTAGTTTTATGAAGCGGGTGCGAAATTTAGAAACGATTTCCTAAACAATGTTTCTGAAAAAATATTCTCAATCAGCGGATCGCGAGCGAATTGACACAACGACTGTCAAAAATATATATATGCTTAAAAATAGAACGAAAAAATAAATGTGGTAGCGGCAAAGCGGCGGGGTGGACTCGGAGAAAGAAGGCGGTGTTATGGCGGTAACACAAGGAGACATCAGATAACGTACACTTCATAGGACTGTATACATTTTCCCTTCCGGCTGATTTGACACTACTCCCAAAACGCTCTAGTCGTTAATAGACCCTAATTTCAAAATCACCTTAACTCTCAAAAACCTCTTTTTTTTAATGTACACTACTCTCGATACAACCCAAATTCAAGTGGACTGCGTCCCATTACGAATGAGTGTCAAATACTCTACTCCCAAAATACCCTAAAAGGGCTACACCTAACAGTGGCGAAATAACCTAATGTCATAATCGCTTATTCACAAAACCCTCCAGTCCCAAAATACCCTAAAATTCCACTTTCGTGAATTAATGCGAATTTTTAATCGATTTAAACAAAAGGAGGTTCGCATATTAGGTTTATCCCTGAAATTTAGGGTTCCTCGGTCAAAAAGCAAACTTTATAGTTTCGCCGTGTTGTCGATCAGCCTATTCGTCTGCCCCCGGCTTTATATATTGAGATGTTTTTAAGAGTTCTGTAGCCAAAATGGCAAAAATTAAGTATATTTTCCTCGTATCCGACTGGTCTGTCTATCACAATTAAACAATTTTAGCCAATACTGGTTTTTTTTTTCACTGTGTTCAATCTTTGTATTAATCAGTTAGTACCTAATATAAAAGTAGTGGAGTATTCCACTTCAAGAAGTTTTCATTTAATTAAATACTGTAAGGAAGGTTTTTGGCAGGTTGGCAGGCACGGTTACTATTTCAATTTGACAAAAAACTACAATAATACTTTTTTTATTTTATTTCTACTAATGAAAATTTGCTACCGTCACCCTTGGCAGTCAAAGGTCAACCTCGATTTCAGGGATAAACCTAATTTGCGAACCTCCTTTTGTTTAAATCAATTATAAAGTCGCATTAACTCACCAAAAAGGAATTTAAGGGTATTTTGGTATTAGAGGGTATTGTGAATGAGCGATTATGACATTAGGTTATTTCGCCGCTGTTAGGTGTAGCCCGTTTAGAGTATTTTGGGAATAGAGTATTTTGACACTCATTCGTAATGGGACGCAGTCCACTTGAATTTGGGTTGTATTGAGAGTAGTGTACATTGAAAAAAGAGGTTTTTGAGAGAAGGTGATTTTGAAATTAGGGTCTATTAACGACTAGAGTGTTTTGGGAGTAGTGTCAAATCAGCCGGAAGGAAATTTTCTTGGTTAGCAGGTTTTTTTTTATTGTTATTTTAAATACTGGGATACAAATGCATTTGTGTATTAATGTGCCACTATGGAAACCCCGCGGGGGTTTATTTAATTTGATTGGTTGCGTTGCCAAGGTGTCTCGGTGATATAAGTCGCTATACCCTTTCTGCCTGACCTATAGCTAAATAATATGAACCATTACGAATCTGGTGTGGTCTCGAGCTCTCGCCCCGATGATGTTCAAAGACTTTTACGAGACCCAATTGATCAGATTGGTGTCAAAGAGGTGAACTGGTGAAGACGTCACGACGCGCAGTCGAAGTCATTGATTCAATTAAGATTTATAACACACCAAAGCTTGTGTTTTGATTTTCTACAAATAATCAATTTCTAAATATCAGGGGGCAATTTTACACTAATTGATTAAGTCCCAAAGTGGCACACCATATGTATAAAGAAATACATACCTTAATACATAGTTTTCATCAAAGACTAATTGTAAGGCAGAACCTAATAGCCGCGCTGATTATAGAAATATTTTGCCCTTACCCGGAATCAAACCCGCAAGCAACGCTAGCTGCGTACCTACGTAGGGCAAGGCAGGGTTACTACAAACTTTAGTATATCCCTACCCTATAAATAGGGTAATTTCGTCGTCGCAAATTAAACCCTGAATGCTGTTCTAGCACTTGCACTTATCATGACGATTAAATATTGTGACTTGTTACGAGTACAAATGGTATCGTAGTTTCATTCATAAATTATAATTATTTCAAGCCTTGGACAATTTAGTGGCTCATTATATTTTATCTCTACATTATTATTTGTTTAAAGAACAAACCACTTCAATCCTTCGTCACTCTTGTAATTAGAATAAATACGCTATAACTATTTAAAGATGCGCCCGGAATTCCGGAAGCGCCCCTTCGATAATCGCTACACATGGGCTGAACACAAGAGTGCCATGCGTCCATTCTCGGAGCCACTATTGAAGGAAACTGTTGAGTCTGGCACCGAATAAGATAAACACGCGCACGCGCCGACACATCTGCTTTGAATTACCATCTACTAATAATCATTATCTTCATAGCAATAAGGTTTAAATTAAGCGAAGAAAATACGTGGCTCGTGCTTTGGCTTACGCTTGCTACGTTGCATCGGAAAACCTGAACGGTATTCGTTCTTATTAATATAAGTGTAAGGTCCTTAGTTAAATAAATATGGACTGTATTGCGTACGTAATAGCGGTGTTGACAGGGTCCTTTCGTTCATTCCGCTAATGTACATTCAAGAAGTTGAATTTACAGTCTAAAGCGCACCTTGTGCGATGATGTTTAGCATACGTATTGGTAATGGTTTAAAGTTGAGTTTCCTGCCGTTTTAAAGTGCATCGAAACAGATGTTTATGTGGTATAACAGATGCACGCGATCACTCGAGCCGTTATCGAAACAATCTGAGCAAACTTCTCCGGGTGCCTATCTGATGAATCTGATGATGTTGGAGCGTGTCTGGTTCTTGAACCGATAAGTTTGTAACGTTGTATTAGTTACCTAGTTGATATTAGAACCCAGTAACAAGGTAGTCTAGTCTTGAGTAGAGTATATAAGCAGCGGGTCGTTTTTTTGAGAAATCGCGGGCTCGAACCGAAGGACCGTCACAATACTCACAATAAACCCCAAACATTAGAAAAATCTAATTTACTGTTTCACGTTCGTTTTCGAATAAAATTTTCGAGTGTTCGATTTGCATAAATCGACCCGTTGGTGTAAATTGTTATTTAAAAACTAACCAAAAAACTCACAGAAGTTTAAAAAATAAATTTCTTATTCGCATTTCTCGTTCCTTTATCTTAGTTCCCACACTACTTTTTTTTTGATGATATCACGTTTAAAAAAAAAGTGTTACAGGTTGATTGAGTTGCTTTGATCTGCCGATGCAACAACATAAATCACCTGCAACGAATATCTCGAATAATCTCGATGTTATTTCGCTCATTTCAATTAGTTACGACGTTCGTAAAATGAAAAGTGAACTTTACAATCCGCGGCCAATCAGCACTGGCCTAAAAACCATAATAAACGTCGACCTTCGGTTTAAGTTTATAACGCTCATAAAAGACGAGATGTTTCGAGTTGTACCGGTGCAAGTTTGAATTTAATAATATCAGTGCATTTCTGGTGTTTGAATAAAAAGCAACCTTATGGCGGCGGGCTAGGGATAGGTTTGTGTTGGGCTGCTTTCCTAACCAAACGCTGGTCATGTGCGAGTCAGTCTCGAACACCGGGGACCCCGCAACATTACACAATATGAACTTTAAATAAATGGTAAAGAATACAACACATAAGCTGCCATAGCAATAACGTCACTTGTTACGAGTAAACAGATTCAACCAGCAAATTTAACTGACAGCAGACTAAAATAGGGTGAGTGATCAAGTTGATTTGCTTGTAGAATTTTTTGGTAGTAATATCAGGCTTGCGGTTACTTATTGTTTGTTTTTTAACTCTAACGCATAAACTAATATTAAATTTAATTTTAAACCTATTAAGCTCATCTTTTTAGTAACAAATCCTGTATAAAATGTCCCCTTTCTTAATTTTAAATTTGGACATTAATTGATACTAAAACGGTTTATAACACACAGCCCTTAACAAATGACACACGGACAGGCAGACAGATGACGCAGGCTTAGTAGACACCATTAGCGCCATTTAGCTACGAAACCTTAAAAGCTGCATCCCTCAAATGTAGCTATAGTAGTTGGGAATGCGTCGGTCCCTCGCGGCCGGCTCCCCTGCCCTCCCGGGCCGCCAATTGACCCCCGTAATTCGTATTAACCGCGTATTAACAAGTGTTACGTGGCTAACGTGCACAATCGAAACGCCTGGGCGCGCGGCACCTCCTAATTGAGGAGTTGAGCGGGGTGTCATGTGATGGCCAGTTTTATTGACACTAAAATTTGACTCTCGCCGCGGAGGTCACGCGAAGACAACGTGTTTTTTTTATCGCGAAATGAATCACACGTGTTTATATCGTTTATTTTTATTCATTTCAGTTGGATAGTTGTTAGAAGCTTTAAAGTTATCCTATTACTTTCTGCAGTCGCTTCTAAATCTATTCTCGAAGCTCTGCGACGCACCTGCGATTCTTCTTGGCGTGCCTCCTCTAGCGTAATAAAAATGATATTTTTTTTATTTTATCGTTTTTAGTGATCATAATACAACATGTAGTCTCACTTCTCAATTAATAAAAAAGTATAGGATTTTTCAAGCTCGCCCGCAAGCAACGCCGCGTGTATAGTGTATTTACTATATTTACATCATTTAAATGATATCTTATCGCTATCCTTGGCGAGTTCCGGTGGCCATCTCTGATATTCATCATCAGATCCACTTAAATTAAATGATACTTTCGGAACATAAATGTTGGAGTTATTCAAGAAAATATCAATTTTATTTATGTGGCCCTATAATTTTTGAGGAGTTCCGTCTATACCTGGTGCAGTCAATTTAGGCTAAGTCGCTACTATGACGTTTCAAAAGAGTTTATTAATTGTAAACCTACTTGAATAAAGATTATTCTGATTCTGACGCCATTGTCAGAACTTCATCTTGTCAAGAATGGGACCAATGAGAAAGCAGAAGCGAATTATTATTTTGTAATCGGTTCGTTAACGTCGGAGTTCTGAGGTAATAAACATTAAAAAATTACAATCGATTTGATAACCTTCTTTTTTGAGTCGGTTGAAAAAGGTTCGATTCCACAAGCAAGAGGGTTACTCCGGTCGAGAGCACTGAATTGAAAACTCCATAATTAACTCACCCCAACCCTTTCACTCGTTTAATAAGAGACGATGCCTACTTAACTTCGAACCTTGATCTTGACCTGTGCACTTTAACTGAGGATGTGTATATTATGCGAATGCTCCAATAACACCATTATGGCTGAGCGGCCGTGGCGCTATTATCGTCGAATCTATACGAACGACACAGACACAATAGGCCTTACTTAAATATTTTGTGAAGCCTTCTCCCTCAACGTCAATACGTTGGCCAGATTTTCACTTCATTACCAAAGGTGTCTGTCGATGGCGTGTCATGTGACAAAATATAATATTTCTGATCACGAATGGTTTGTTATTTGGTTTTGATTCGACTGCCTCTCACTGAGACAATGTCGATTAAAGTTCCTACGGGCCGTAAAAGTCACGGCTTCTCTTATCTTACCGATGGACCTTTTCGGATACACTTCGACGTTCACGATGTTTTTCCTTCACCGTAAGAGCATCGGATAATGAACTTAAGTTAGAAAAATTAGTACATGGTGACCGCGGAGGTTCGAATTCGATACCTTACGATCACAAACTGATCCCCTGAGTCACTGGGCCGCCGACGCTCTCTGAAAAGTCACGGCCACTTCACGGTACGTGTTTCCTTAAAATCGGCGGTCAATTGACTGTTTTCAGCTTGGGTGCTGGGACGCAACATGGGTCCGCACAATCAGGATGGTTGGAGGATTTGTTCGTTCCGTTCTATCTTCACGTTCGTCTCCATGCTTGCTTGAGATTACAACTGTCTAAGGACCTAAGCACCCATTTACTACCAGGTGGTCGTGTGTTTGTTCGCTTTCTCCAAGCCTGTATAAAAGCATGTCCTCAGGGTTTTGTTCTTGTTCCAGGCAAGGTGGTGTGCGGCGCGTGCGGCGGCAAGTGCAGCGGCGAGGTGCTGCGCGTGTCGGACAAGTACTTCCACACGGCGTGCTTCACGTGCCG
Source organism: Acleris holmiana (assembly GCA_949316455.1). NCBI lineage: Eukaryota > Metazoa > Arthropoda > Insecta > Lepidoptera > Tortricidae > Acleris > Acleris holmiana. The sequence continues at coordinate 326,830 of OX438784.1, forward strand.
CGCCTGCGCCGCCTCGCTCGCCAAGGGCGGCTTCTTCTGCAAGGACGGACACTACTACTGCCCGCAGGTACACCACGGACACCAGTATTTTCGCCTCACACTATGACAATACAATACTTTACACGAATAAATGCTCCGACTGTTGATCAGCTAGAACTTACAACCGGCCAACGATAAAGGTTCCGGAGGTTAAAGAACCGGTTCTTAGTTGTAAATTACCACTTGTGGTTTCAGGACTACCAGCGCGCATTCGGCACGCGGTGCGCGGCGTGCGGGCAGTACGTGGAGGGCGAAGTGGTCTCCGCCCTCGGGAACACCTACCACCAGAAATGTTTCACGTGCGCGAGATGCAAGTCAGTACCAATGCTTATAAGTACTACCTTATAGTAAAAATTGTTTTTTTTAGGGATCTGTATCTAAATACAGGACCCTATTACTAAGACTCTGCTGTTTATCTGTTTGTCTCTCACCAGGCTGTATTTCATGAACCGTGTTAGCTAGACAGTTGAAATTTCCACAGATGATGTATTTCTGTTGCCGCTATAACAACAAATACTAAGAGCAGAATAAAATAAATATTTAAGTGGGGATATAGCGAACGTGTTTTTTTTTGTCGTTTGTTACGCGCTATTAATGACGGCAACAGGGAGACAGTTGAAATATTCATAGAATATTTAGTTGCTAATGTTGTATAGCAACCCTTCCCGAGTCCGACTCGCAGTTGGCCGGTTAATTTGAGTTTCTCGCACGGATAGTGTATTGATATGTGTGGTGGTGTATTCCAGACGCGCGTTCCCGTCGGGCGAGAAAGTGACGTACACCGGCGCGGAGGTGGTGTGCGGCGGCTGCGTGGGCGCGCCGCAGCGGCAGACGGCGCGCGCCGCGCCCGCCTCGCCCGCGCCCGCGCCCGCCGCGCCCGCCCGCCCGCGCGACCCGCGCGACGACCA